>JAIUZE010045626.1:0-73024 GCA_022085475.1 Heliosperma pusillum | reverse complement strand
CACCAAGCCGAGACACAAAAGCTATCAAGCGGTGAACTATATGCTCGTTAAAGATAGTACTGCCTATCAATGTCATGGTCCAAGCTACTCATTTAGAATTAGAATGGTCAAGACGCCATATATCCATAATTCTCTATGGGTACTTAGTCAACACGACACCAACCATATAATAAATCAGTCACGGGAAAACATCCTATCATGTGACTAATTGCATATCAATAATAATCAAATATCATATCGCCTCATATCTGCTAAGGCTAATTCATTAATTAAATACAACCATACTTGAAGACAAATCCCCGACCCGAGTCCCGCGACGGGTCATCAGTCAAATCGGGGCTGACTAGATCTTAGTTTGACCAAACCCGTTGGATCAAACCGGCTAGAAGCAGAGTCTTTATCACATAGACATAAAAGCAACATATTCATTACATGTTATTTTATTACTACTTCTAACATGTGAATTATCATATTATACCAAAACCCGCTTGACTTAAATGATTTCAACGTAAACTAATCTCGTATTATAATTTCTAACATGTGAGAAATAATAATTTTATGAAAAACCTTTTTAATTAAATATTTTACTTATTAAAATTTCCCACTTGCTAAATATTACAAAACACGATAAAAATGACGATAACTCAAAAACCGTCACGAGTCCCAAGGTGGGACCCACGGGCTGAATTGGGCTGACCTGGACACGGGCCTGACTGGGCCCCACGGCCTGATTTGGCCAAAAATGGCTGTTTTGCCTAAAAATTCTAAAACTGCTTCCTAATATTTTCCCGCATGCTTAACATATTTAAAACCCGTCAAAACAACAATTAAACAATCAAACATCGACACAACCCAAAGACCAAAACCCGGACCCACCTTGACCAACCCAGACCGGGTCTGAACCGGCCTGGACCGGTCTGGTTTGGACCCGGTTCTTGCCCCTTTCTCGGTTCAATCATCAAACACACCAAATCAATTCCAAACTTGTTTTTAATCATCAAACAACCATTTTAACAATCTTCCACACAAAATCATAACTTATTAAAATCATCACAATTTATCAAGAACACCAAACTTGTTAAAATTCATACAAAATCATCAAAATCATAATTTAGTAAAAATCATCAAAATTCTTCAAGAACACTAAACTTGTTAAAATTTCATAAACAACATAAAAATCATAACTTAGTAAAAATCATTAAAATTCTTCAAGAACACTAAATCATCATAAAATTTCCTACAACTTAAAAATCATCAAGAACACTAATCATCATAAAAATTTCCTACAACTTAAAAATCATCAAGAACACTAAATCATCATAAAAATTTCCTACAACTTAAAAATCATCAAGAATCATAAACAACATAAAAATTCCATAAAACATAACAATCATCAAGAATCATAAAACAACATAAAAATTCCATAAAACATAAAAAATCATCAAGAATCATAAAACAACATAATAACCACTACTTAACATATTACTAACTAAAAATCCATAAATCATAAAACATGAACCAAAAATAAAGATGAACCAAAATCAAAATAAATAAAACTAAAGGCTATGTTACTAACTCAAATCCTAAATAACCATAACATGAACATAAACTAAAACCTATGTGACATTAATTCGTCGAGTAAATCGGAAATGTTACCTTAGCTAGCAAAATCCACTTAGCACAAAATAATAATAAGTATATAATAAGAACACCCCTTCTACTAATCTTCACCCAATATATACGAGTCTCCAAACTCGTCCTCAAAATCTTCCCCTATAAGAAATAACAAGAAAACATTATTAGAACTAAAAATATGAATTTCCATAATTAAAGTGTTGAAAACGATCTTGACGGAATTGAAATTAAAACATACGTGAAGATGGAGAGCGAAGAGGAGATCCTAGAAATATAAATTAGGAAGGATTTAATTAAGAAATGAAGGATTTATGGAGGTTTTGCTCAAGAACGATGAAGAACTAAAGATGAACGATGAAGAACGCGAAGAACGATTAAATAAAGTGAGGTTTTGATCTTATTTTGATTTGTTGTAAAATGAAAAGTTGTTTGTGAGTCATATGGGGTGGGTGTGTGCCGTGAGTTTATAGACCAATAAAGGTGTCGAGTTTTGACATTGTTGTTCCGTAATTGACTCGCGTTTAATAATTGTTTTACGGTAAACGATTAAATATAATTAACGATAAAGTTAATTACACCAAATATCTAGATATTAAGATATTGTATTCAAAAGTAATGAAATATCAAGTCCTATTAGAGGACTTTTGAGCCGTGTGGAAGGTGAGAAAACGGGTCTGATTTCGAGCGTTTTGCGAAATTTTCGTTAATTGATCGCTAAAGCAAATAGTGATCTAGATATTATGATATTGTAATCAAAAGTAATCAAAATATCAAGGCTATTAGAGGACTTTAAGGAGCCGTGTGGTTTGAGGTGATTCGGGTCTGTTTTTGCTCGATTTGCGTAATCTCCGTTGACGGATCGATAAAGTAACAAATATCTAAGATATTTGTATTATTTTAATCGAATCAATTAAAATATCCAATCGTGAGTGGAAAACGATGACATGGCCGCGTGACTCATGCCAAAGTCGAGTTTCGATTTTGTTGCGCGCTTTACGATGCGTCGTGAATAGTTAAATGACGATTGGTTAAAAACCGTAAAAGTATTCTTTAAATTCCAAATAAATTCTAAATAATTTTATTAAATTATGACAAATCTTAATAAATCGAAATAAAAATAAATCAAAAATATTATTTTTTTAAATAAAATTTCGGTCTTCAAAATCGCAAGCCGAGTCGGGAAAAGTCAACGGAAGTCAAAATCGACTAAAAAGTCGGGAAAAGTCAAAATGACTTAAAAGTTCAGAAAAGTTTAAGACGACTTTAAAAGCCAAGAAAAGTAAATGACAACTTTAAAAAGTCAAGAAAAAGTCAAAGACGATTTAAAAGTCAAGAAAAGTCAAAGACGACCAAAAACGGTCTTTTCATGAAATCTCTCAAAAATTCCAAATACGAACGCGGAATTTCAAAATACGACTCGGAACAAAAATTCCTATATTAAAAACTTAAGTTCTACTGAAAAGTATCCATAAGCTATTGCTTAAGCAAATTGGGTACTTTTCGGTTGTTACAACACTTATCTCTCATCAATACTCTCAAATAAAAAACCCAAAAAAAAAACAATTCAAAAATCAACCCCTTCCTCTGCCGCCCTCCTCTATCGCCTCCACCACGCATCACCGGCCTTCCTCTGCTGCTGCCGCGCCGCTCCTCCTCTCCTCCACAACTGTTCTCCACGGCCACCTTCACCGCCCCTCCATCGTCCTCCTCACTGCTCTCCGCCACGGCTGCCACCACCTGCCACGCTGCCACCCTCCTCTCCCGCCACTCTTCTCTCCTCCTCCCCTCCCTTCTCCTCTGCCACCGCCCCTCTCCCTCTTCTTCTCCTTTTTTTTTCAGATTTGCAACACTACCAACTCTTTTAGATCTAGTTTTTAATTTATTTTGTTTATAATTTTTCAGAATTATTTTTTATATATTTTTGTGTTGAGGTTGTTTGTCCTATTTTATCTTTCTTTTTTTCTGGTTTTTTTTGTGATTTTAGTGTGATTGATGGTGGTTTTAGACTGAAGTTACCCTATTTTGTACTGAAGTTACTCTATTTTGTACTGAAGTTACTCTATTTTGTATTAAAAAAAAATACTTTTTTTAATTGGATCTCGTTTTTTTAACAGGATTTTTTTTTCCAAATTTGTTTTTTGTTATGTTTTTTTAGATTTTTTTAATTTTTAATTTCGTATCTTTTTTTTGTAATTTTAGATCTCATTTATTTTTATAAATGAGTTACGCTATTAGTGACTGAAGTTACGCTATTAGTGACTGAAGTTACGCTATTAGTGACTGAAGTTACACTATTAGGGATTGAAGTTAAACTATTTGAAACTGATATTACACTTAGTAAGGACTAAAGTTATCTAAACTTGTCTTAAATTTACCCAAAAAATGACTAAAGTTATTATGGACTAAAGTTACCCAAAAAATGACTAAAGTTATCTAAACATGTCTTAAAGTTACATATATATGCCTTAAATTTTTTACAAATAAGGGTTGAAGTTACCCTCATAAATGGTAAAGCTACACTCATAAAGAGGTTAGAATCATATAAATTGTAAGTTCAAAAAATTCAAATTTGTATATTATAAATCACATAATGAGTTAAAGTTACACAAATAGTGGTTGAAGGTACACTCGTAATGACTGAAGTTACGCTCATAAAAATGCTAAAATCACAAAAACTTGGGTAAGTTACATAAATTCAAATTTGTAAAATCGAAATCATATTTTGGGTTAAAGTTACACAAATAAGGGTTGAAGTTACACACGTAATGACTGAAGTTATACTCTTAAAAATGCTAAAACCACACAAACATGTCTTAAAGTTACATAATATTAAATTTATATAGTCGAAAACAAATTTTAGCTTGCAGTTACACAATTAAGTGTTGAAGTTACACTCAGAAAAAGGCTAAAATAACATAAACTTGTCTTCAAGTTTCATAAATTAAAATTTATGTCGTCGAAATCACATTTTAGTTTGAAGTTACAAAAATAATGGTTGAAGTTACACTTGTAGTGACTGAAGTTACACTAATAAAAAGGCTAAAATCACATAAACTTGTCTTGAAGTTTCATAAATTCAAATTTATGTAGTCGAAATCACATTTTAGCTTGAAATTACATAAATAATGGTTGAAGTGACACTCGTAATGACTGAAGTTACACTCATAAAAAGTCTAAAATCACATAAACTTGTCTTGAAGTTTCATAAATTCAAATTTATGTAGTCGAAATCACATTTTAGTTTGAAGTTACATAAATAATGGTTGAAGTGACACTCGTAATACTGAAGTTACACTCATAAAAAGTCTAAAATCACATAAACTTGTCTTGAAGTTTCATAAATTCAAATTTATATAGTCGAAATCACATTTTAGTTTGAAGTTACACAAATATGGGCTGAAGTTACACTCACAAATCTCAGAAATTCAAAAGTGCTCAAAAGTGATTAACTAAAGGCTAGAGAGAGAAAGTTGATTAATTAGTGCATAGGTAATTGATTAGTGTTAAGTGTGTTTTTGTCTCTACAATCTCATCCATCCATCTCCTTCATCCAATGGCTAGGATAAAGACTCATGGACTCAAAAAAAAGGGTGGACTCACAAGAACCTATCTCTCTCTCTCTCTATCTATCTATATATATATATATATATATATATATATATATATATATATATATATATATAGATCTAAGATCCGGTGGAAACGACCACTCGGTGGAAAAAGTGGAAACGACGTATATGTACCCAAATAACCCACGCCTGAGTTACAGACAACTATTTTCATCTCCAATCATACATTTATATGTCCCTGACATCAATTCACATATCTTACGCACTAAATAAAAAATACACGTCATTACCCACCGCCGCCAGAATCCGGCAATCAACACTGATCGGCGACACCGAGTTTCTACACAGACCGCCGCGTTGACTGGCTATTGGCTGAAAGACCGCCGTCATTGTCCTTATTCCGCAGCGCCGTCAAACCAATTCGCACCACAAGAAATTTCCTCTTCATCATCAACTTTTCTTTCTCTGTCCTTATCACCATATTCATCACTATTGGAGCTAATAAATTAGTGTATATGGTTTAAATATTGATGTACCCTAAATCAATTTTGCTGTACTTAATGACTAGTTTTGTGTAACTACCCACTGTTTAAATGTACATTGATATAGATACACAAAACTACTTACTAGGTACGTCAAAATTGGCTTGAGATACGTCATAATATAAACCAGATACACTAAATTTTGTTTGATTAAAAACCACGCACAGCTCCTTTCGGACCATTATCAACAGCCACCTTGCACCGCCAGCGAAAACCGTGATGCGCAAGGATTCAGGTAGCAAGGATTCAGGTAGTTGGAAAACCTTCGATTTCAGCGACGGCGAAGGCGAGAACGGAAGGGGATCGGAAGAGGGAATAGAATAAGGCGTGCCACGGCTCCCGCAAAACGCCGAGGAATCTCTAATTCCTTCAGACATTGTCGCGATTTGGGATGCATAATAGAGGCGACGAAGGTATACACTTCACGATGGTGTTCGGTGGTGGTAGACCGGCAAATTTGGTTGTGATTGTGGTGGTTGCCGTAGTTTTGTGGTGGTGGACCGGTGATGGTAGGCTGGTAGATAAGGATGAATGATTAAGTGGGATTTGGGTTTGGGTAGTCTGTAGATGACGAATAATGGTGAGTGACTATTGTTGTTATAATTAGGAGAGAGAGAGTGTAGTTTTTACTTATTAGTAAGTCGTTTCCACTTTTTCCATCGAGTGGTCGTTTGCACCGGATCTTGACTCTATATATATATATATATATATATATATATATATATATATCTATATATATATATATATATATATAGAATAATGATCAAATTAGTCCACCCCAAAAGAGTGAATCCATGAGTCCTCTTAGAGGCCCTTGGATTTTGGAGATGGAGGGCTTAGATTAAAGCACAAAAAATGTCATTAGGGAGGTGTTTAACCCCATTCTCTCACATCCTCACTAATTAAATCACTAATATCCCCCTATCTCTAATTCACTTCTCACACAATTCATCCACTCCTCCTTCTCTCTAAATTCACTCCTCCTTCTCTCTAAAACTCCCTTATCTATTCTCTCCAAACACACGCATCCATCTCTCTAAACCAACCACCACAAAAACCAAAAAAATAAAAAAAAAGCCATTAAAAAAACAAAACTTCCTGCCGCCGCCAACATCACCACCCGCCGCCTCCTTCTCGCCGCCAATACCACCACCTGCCGCCGCCTCCTCGCCCCCAACACCAAACTTCCACCACCACCAAACTTCCACCACCACCACATTATTAGATCTGAAAAAAAATAAAATAAACGGCCATTACACCACCACCCGAAGCGCCTCGCGCCGCTCTTCGCCACCACCGCACCTCCTTTCGCCGCCTTTTCTTTCCTCACCACCGCGGCGACTCTTCTCTTCCTCCTCCTCCGCGTCGCCTCTTCTCTTCCTCCTCCGCGCCGCCTCTCCCTCCTCCTCACCGCCTTGCCCTCCTCACAATCTCTGCCTTGTTGGTGGTGCGTGGTGGTGGTGGGCAGTGTGTGGTGGTGGTGCGTGCTGCGTGGTGGCAGTGAGGCCGTGGGTGGTGGTAGACGGGTGGTCTCACCTCATTCCTCTTTTCTTTATTTTTTCTTTTTTTAGATCTAGGTTTTTCATATTTAATGATTTTATTTTTCCTAGATCTACTTTTTTTCAGATTTAGTATTCCTTTTATCTATCTTTTTTTTTTCCTTTTTTTATTTAAAATCTTGTAGTTTGTTTTTCAAATTTAGTATTCTTTTTATCTATCAATAAACAAAGTTTTACATATCTTTTTTTTTTTTACTTATTTAGATTATTTTAATTTTAGATCTACTAAATAAGAATTAAAAGTTTGAAAAAATAATCGTATTAAGACGGAGGTTGGCGATGGATTGAAGTTACACTCTTAATTGATTGAAGTTACATTCTAAGTGGACTAAAGTTACACTCTAAGTCGACTAAATATACACTATCAATGGGTAAAGTTAAACTATATATGACTAAAGTTACACTCTCAATATACTAAAGTTACATTCTGAAAAGACTAGAGTTACATTATAAATTAGTTTAAATTTCAAAATAAGATGCCATTAAATTACTTGATAAAATAATATAACATTATTTTGAATTAAAGTTACACTTGTAAAAGGTTAAAGTTATACCATAAAAATACGGAAAATGTCAAAAATTTATCTTAAAATCACTTTTTAGTATAAAAGTAGACTACTTTGGATTAAAATTACATTTATAAAAGACTAAAGTTACACTCTAAATATACAGAAAATGTCGAGAACTTGTATTAAAATCACTTCTTATTGTAAAATTAAACAATTTTGGATAAAAGATACACTTCTAAAAAGGTAAAAGTTACACTCTAAAAATACGTAAAATGTCAAAAACTTATCTTAAAAGCATTTTTTAGTATAAAACTACACTATTTTGAATTAAAGTTACACTCGTAAAAGATCAAAGTTACACTCTAAAAAAACGTAAAATGTCGAGAACTTGTTTTAAAATCATTTTTTAGTATAAAATTACACTATTTTGGAGCAAAGTTACACTAGTAAAAGAATAAAGTTACACTATAAAATTACGTAAAATGTCAAGAACTTGTCTCAAAATCACTTTTTAGTATAAAGTTACACTTTTTTGAATTAAAGTTACACTTGTAAAAGGCTAAAGTTACACTCTGAAAATACGTAAAAAGTCAAAATCTTGTCGTAAAATCATTTTTTTAGTAAAAGGTTACACTTTTTTGAATTAAAGTTACACTTGTAAAAGGCTAAAGTTACACTCTGAAAATACGTAAAAAGTCAAAATCTTGTCGTAAAATCATTTTTTAGTAAAAGGTTACACTTTTTTGAATTAAAGTTACACTTGTAAAAGGCTAAAGTTACACTCTGAAAATACGTAAAATGTCAAAATCTTGTCGTAAAATAATTTTTTAGTACAAGGTTACACTTTTTTGGATTAAAGTTACACTCGTAAAAGATCAAAGTTACACTTGTGAAACTGCACACTCGTAAAAAAAACAAAAGTTACCCTTGAAAACAAAAGTTAAACCCTAAAAATGCTAAAATGTCATCAACTTTAAGCTAGAGAGAGAAAGATAATTAATTAGTGTATAAGTAAGGAATTAGTGTATTGGTTACTTTTTGCTTTTAATCTCAACCACCCAACTTGAAAGATCTAAGGGCTCATAAGAGGACTTAGGGACTCAAAAGATATGAAGGACTCATGTGAACCTTTCTCTCTCTCTCTCTCTCTATATATATATATATATATATATATATATATATATATATATATATATAGAAGTAGGTTCAAATGAGTCCCCTTAGTATATTTGAGTCCTTGAGTCCTAATCCAAGCCCTTGGATTAGGAGGATGAGTGGCTGAGATTAAAACAAAATCAATGGTCAAGATGGTGAGACACACCAAATCACAACCTATACAAACCCTACCTATAAAAACCCTAATCTCACTCATTTTCTTTCATTTTCACAGCCTCCTTTCTCTCTCTATTTTACTTCTCTCTCATCAATCTTCTCATACTAACAAAATAAAACCAAAAAAAAAACTCTCCTCTTTCCCTCACCATCAACACCGACAGCCTCCACCTGCGCAGCCCTGCGCCGGCTCCCCTGCGCCGGCTCCCCCGGCGTCGCCTTTGCCCTGCCCGCCACCCCCTCCGTCCGCGCCGCCTCCCCCCTCCTCCGCCTCCCTCCTCCCCCGCCTTCCTCCTCCCTGCCTTCCTCCTCCCTCCTCTCTTATTCTAGATCTATTTTTTTTCTTAGTTTTTAGTTTTCGTTTTTTATTTTTTCAGATTTCTTATGTTTTTTATTTTTTTTATTTTAGATCTCATTTTTTTTATATATTTTTTTTCCAGATTCACTTTTTTTTTTAAAAAAAAATTCTTATGTTTTTCTAGTTTTTGTTTTATATCTCGTTTTTTATTCTATATTCTTTTTTTTTATTGGTGGCTAGTGTTTTTTTTCAATTCTAAAGTTACACCATTATGTACTAAAGTTGCATAATTATGGATTAAAGTTACAACAGTTAAAACTTTTATAACTAAATAAAGTTGCATAGGTAATGACGGAAGTTAGTCCATGAAGGACTAAAGTTACTTTACCAAAAAAAAAAGTACTAAAGTTACACTATAAAAGAATAAAGTCACCTAAACATGTCTTAAAAAATTCAAATTAATATAATAAATTACATTTTTGTATAAAGTTTCATCATAAATGACTAAAGTTACACAAATAATAATTGAAGGTTCACTAATAACGGTTAAAGTTAGACTCATAAAAATGGTAAAATTAAATCATATTTTGGGTTAAGTTGCAAAAATAAGGGTTAAAATTTCACTTATAGAGACTAAAGTTACACTTAAAAAATACTAAAATTATATAAACTTATCTTAAGTCACATAAATTCAAATTAATAAAGTCGAAATCACATTTTGATATAAAGTTACACAAATAAGCGTTGAAGTTACACTCATAATAAGTGTAAAACAACATAAACTTGTCAAAGTTAAATAAATCAAATTTATATAGTCGAAAACATATTTTAGTTTGAAATTACAAAAATAATGGTTGAAGTTACACTTTTATTGAGTGAAGTTATCCTCATAAAAATGTAAAAATCACATAAACTTTTCTTAAAGTTACATAAATTAAAATTTTTATAGTCGAAATCACATTTTTGTTTAAAGTTACAATAAAAAAGATTGAAATTACACTCTTAAGGACTAAAGTTATACTCCCAAAAATTATAAAATCACATAAATTTGTTTTAAAGTTGCATAAATTCAAATTTATATAATCAAAATCACAATTTAGCTTGAAGTTACAAAAATAATGGTTGAAGTTACACTCGTAATGTAGTTGAAAGTCATTAAAACTCACTCATTTTGTTCTAATCATGTCCCTTCATTTTGTTCTAATCTTGTCCATCCATTTTTTCTTTTAATCTTGGTTCTTCATCTTGTTTTAATCTTGTCCATCCATCATCTTCATCCAAAGGCCAAGATGAGGACTCATGGACTCAATTTTGAAGGTGGACTCATTAGAACTTGCCTATATATATATATATATATATATATATATATATATATATATATATATATATATATATATATATAGCTTAGTTCAATTGAGTCCACCATTTTCTTAGAGTCCTTGAGTCCTCATCCTAGCCATTGGATGAGGGAGATGGATGGCTGAGATTTGGGAGATTAAAAAATACACTTATCACTAATTAATTACCTATGCACTAATTAATTAGCTTTCTCTCTCTAGTTATAATTAATCACTTTTTAAACACTTTTAAGCACTTTTGAGCACTTTTTAGCTGCTGAGATTTATGAGTGTAACTTTGATGCTTGCGAGTGTAACTCTAATGTTTTAGAGTGTAACTTTAAGTTTTTAAGGCGGTTTGTATACACAAATTTGAATTTAAACAATTTTAACACCTTACGAGTGTAACTTTAATACTTTTCGAGTGTAACTCTAATATTTTCGAGCGTAACTTTAAATTTTAAAGACGGTTTTGATATAATAATTTGAATATATATACTTTTAACATTCTACGAGTGTAACTTTGCTGATTTTCGAGTGTAACTTTAATATTTTTAGACGGTTTTGTATAAAAATTTGAATTTATATAATTTTGACATTTTACGAGTGTAACTTGGATGATTTTCGAGTGTAACTTTAATATTTTTTTTAAGACGGTTTATTACTTATAAATTTAAATTTATATAATTTTTTACATTTTACGAGTATAATTCTAACATTTTAGGAGTGTAACTTTAATTTTTTTTAAGACGGTTTTGTACAAAATAATTTGAATTTATATAATTTTAACATTTTACAAGTGTAACTTTGATGATTTACGAGTGTAACTCTAATATTTTACGAGTGTAACTTTAGTAATTTTAGGTCATTTTGAGTGGAATTTTTTGAATTTTATTACATGTTGAATCTACGTAATTTACTACAAATTTATGAGTGTTACTTTAGTCTTCTATGAGTGTAACTGTAGTCCTCTATGAGTGTAACTGTAGTTCTCAATGAGTGTAACTGTAGTCCTCTATGAGTGTAACTGTAGTAAAAACTATGTAAAAAGCAAGGTAGATCTAGAAAAAGGTAGATCTAGAAAAAAAATTTGAAAACAAGAGTAAAAACTAAAAAAAGAAACAGATCTGACATCAACAAGTGTAACTTTTAAGGTCATTTTGTGTTACTTTAATAAATAATGTGTGTTACTTTAATATAAGATATATGTGACTTTAATAAATAAAATGTGTAACTTTAATAGACGGTATATGTGACTTTAATAAATAAGATAGATAACTTTAATAGAGAATTTGTGTTACTTTAATAGATAATGTGTAACTTTTTCAGATCTAGGAAAAAAATGTTACTTTAATAAATAAGGTGTGTAACTTTAATAAAGAATTTGTGTTACTTTAATAAATGTTACTTTAATAAACCAACCCACACTTACAAAAAATGTAGATCTAGAAAAAAATATGAAAACAAGAGTATAAACTAATAAAAGAAACAGATCTGACATAACAGGTGTAACTTTAAAGATCGTTTTCACATGTGTAACTTTATTAAATAAAATGTGTAACTTTAATAAATAAAATGTGTAACTTCAGTAGAGAATTTGTGTTACTTTAATAGAAGTCATTGAAACTTGACACACTTTTTCAGATTTAGAAAAAAAAGACAACAAAAACAAGATCTAAAAAAAATAAAAATTATATAACAACACCACCCACAACCTAGACACCCCCTCAAAGAACCACCACCACGACCACGACAGGTGGCAGCCCCCATCCCCACCAACCCAGACCCCACCCACCCTACAGAACCACCACCACGACCGCACCACCCTAACGACGACCACCACCACAACCCACCCCACCGACAACAACCCACCACACACAAACCAAATCTGAGAAAAAAGGAAAAAAAAAAGAAATAGAAGAGGAGCCGGAGAAGGAGGAGGATGAGAGGCGGCATAAGGGGGTTGAGGAGGCGCGTGAGAGGAGAGGAGGGAGGAGGAAGGCCGCCGTTAGGGAGAAGCGGTTGTGAGGGCCGACGGGAGCCGCCAGATCTGAAGGTGGCGGCGTCGTGTGGGTGGTGGCTGGTGGAGGAGGAGACGGAGGGTGGTAGGTGAGTGGTCGGTGGTAGGTGAGTGGTGGCGAGGAGAGGGTGGTCGTCGGGTGGTGTTGGTGGCGGCGGTGGTGATAGTGGTGGTCGGGTTGTGGTGGGTGAGGAAGGAAGAATGATTTATTTGGGTTGTGGTGTGTGAGGAAAGAATGATTTATTTGGGGTTTTAGAGAGAGGGGAAAAAATGAAATTATGAGGGATGAGAGAGAAGTAGTTGAGTGGAAAATTTTATATATTGAATTAGGTTATGGATTAGTGTTTAATTAGTGAGGATGAGAGAGA
This sequence comes from Heliosperma pusillum, assembly GCA_022085475.1. NCBI lineage: Eukaryota > Viridiplantae > Streptophyta > Magnoliopsida > Caryophyllales > Caryophyllaceae > Heliosperma > Heliosperma pusillum. The sequence continues at coordinate 59,855 of JAIUZE010045626.1, read as the reverse complement.
GTGAAAAATTAAGCCCTTAATCAGTTTTTGGGAGCACAAATCTCAGCCATTCATCCTCCAAGATCCAATGGCCTATAAGAGGACTCAAGGACTCTAAGGAATGGGGTGGACTCAATTGATCTTTGCTAGATATATATATATATATATATATATATATATATATTAGTAAAGTTTTGCAATGATAATCGTTTACATTAACATGACTTAGGAAGTAGATATAATTCGTCTGACGTGGTTGAGAGATTGGTAAGAGAATTATGTGCACAATTTGGAGAGTCTTTCAATAAAGTTACTCCTTCTCTTCATACAAATGAAGAAATACTTGGCGGTAGTTCAACATTCTCATCCAATTCAAGTGGAGAAAGCTCCCGTACTCGAGAAAATGCTTTCGTTGACGTGATTGATAATGGTGAGTAGTCTTTGAATAATTTATTTTGTTTTATCCGTAAATAATCAATGATTTACACCTTTATTAATTATTATATATATCATTTTTATATTTTTAAAGTACAAATAGGTAATATTTTTTTTCCAGATTGGGAGAGATATTGAGATATTGGAGATCCAGATTATGAGTGTGAGAAGTGTCATGCTCAAATGTGGTATCAAGAGAGAATCGGAAAAGATCGTGGTACAAGACGACCTCAGTTTTCACTGTGTTGTTCAAATGGCAAAGTCGTGCTGCCGTATTTAGCTCAACCGCCTGAATTCCTTAAATCTCTCTTAAGTCGAAAACATCGTTTAAGTAAGCATTTTATTGAAAATATAAGATCCTATAATTCGATGTTTTCATTTACTTCTATGGGCGGGAAGATTGATCATTCTATCAATCAAGGAAGAGGTCCTTACACGTTTCGGATGGGAGGACAAAATGTTCATCGAATTGGAAGTTTATTACCGTCGCCCCAAACAACCCCAAAGTTTTGTCAATTGTAAATATATGATAAAGAGGAAGAAATACGTAATCGTAAAAACGCCATGAGGTAACAAAATATTATTTTAGTTTTTATAAAATTAGTAACAATAACTAACGTTGTAGAAGTTTTTTTTTTTTACAAATTTGGTTTATTTAAATCAAATTCCCTCTATATATTAAATTTAAATGTATATTTTTAATGCAGCCCCAATAACCCAGAAAGACTTAACGATGAGCTTAGACGGCTTTTGCAAGATATGGTCGATGAAAATAATGTTCTTGCATAGACATTTAGGATGGCTAGGGATAGATTGTGTGCAGATATAGATTGTGATGTCAGTATTAGACTTATTTCAAGAAGAGGCACCGACGGCCGAACATATAACCGCCCAAATGCTTCTGCGTTTGCGGGATTGATTGAGGGGGATATTGGTCCAAATATGGAGAAACGGGATATTATTGTGCAAAAGGAAAATGGTCGTTTGCAACGTATTTTTGAGTTCACCCTCTATAAACGCCTCTCCAATATCCTCTTTTATTTCCATTTGGGGAAGATGGCTATCGACTCAATATCCCCCATAGTGAATCTTCCCTTGGGGCTAGCAGTATTGATAAACCGCGTGACGAGTTAACTTGTAGAGAATGGATTGCGTTTCGTATACAAGAAAGGTCTCCATCTATTGAGTATCCAACCAGAGTATCATCTGGTAAAGGATTCCACCCATTTTTAGTAGATGGATACATGATTGTTGAATCTCGTAGGCTCAATTTCCTTTGGTTTCACCAAGATAGACTTCGGGTGGATAATTAAAATAACCTATCAAATGTTGTTGAAAGAGGAGAGGTGGAGCCGTCTTCTGCAGGTAGTCGTTTCATTGTGCCCTTCTTCTTTTCAAGGAGGTGAAGCTTTTATGAAAGAGAACTACTTAGATGCAATGACTATTTGTAAGTGGTTTGGGTATCCTGATTTATTCATTACGTTCACCTGCAATCCCAAGTGGCCGGAGATTACTCGATTTGTTACTAAAAGAGGCATGAGAGCAGAAGATCGTCCGGATATTGTATGTCGTATATTTAAGATTAAGCTTGATGAGTTGATGATCGATTTAAAAGATCGTCACATTTTTGGAAGAACTATGGCAGGCAAATGTTAATGTTTTTTTAAACAAATTTTAGTTACCATTTATTTTATTACATTCATTTTTTTACTAATTTACATTATTTCACATGATTATTTTGCAGCGGTATATACTGTTGAATTTCAAAAGCGTGGTCTTCCACATGCCCATATATTATTGTTCTTACACCGAGATGACAAGTTTCCGGAAGCTGCAGACGTTGACAAAATAATTTCTGCCTAGATTTCTGATCCGGTTGAAGATCATGTTTTACATGTGGTTGTTTGTGCACATATGTTACATGGTCCGTGTGGAACTGCAAAGCAAGATTCGCCGTGTATGGTTGGTGGAAGGTGCTCAAAATATTACCCCAAGGAGTGTACGGAGAGAACGACCGTTGATAAAGATGGGTATCCTATATATAAGAGGAGGAAAAATAGGGTTGTCGTTTTTAAGGATGGTGTCCCAATGAGCAATGGTTCTGTCATTCCATATAACCCGCAATTGTTGTTTAAATATCGTGCTCATATTAACGTGGAATGGTGTAACCAATCGCGAGCAATTAAGTACCTCTTCAACTATATTAATAAGGGTCCTGATCGAGTTACGATGCAGTCATCATACTCGCGTTCTAACGATCAGGATCCTGGTCTATTAGATGAGATTAAGAGGTACTATGACTGTCGTTATATCTCTGCGTGCGAAGCAGTTTGGAGGATATTTGGTTTTCATATCCACTACAAAAGTCCTTCTGTTGAGAGGTTGCATTATCACCTTTCGGGCGAGCAACCAGTTGTGTTTGATGATGATACTTTCATTGATGACGTATTAATGAAATCATATGTTGGAGTGTCACAATTCTTAAACTGGATGAGCTGCAATATTCGTGAGGTCCTTCCTAACAATTGTGAAGACCGTGATATGCAAATAGCCAAACAATTGTTATTTTCTCAATTTCTTACAAAATTTGTTTGGAAAAAGAAGCAACAACAATGGACTCTTAGGAAAAAAAAGGGTTTAAAATTGGAAGGTTGCTTCACGTGCCACCGAGTTGCGGAAAGCTATATTTTATGAGAATTATGTTGAATCACATTAAGGGTCCCAAAAGTTTCGAGCACATCAGGACCGCCAATCATGATATTGTTTGTCCGACCTATAGATGAGCATGTTACGCACTTGGCTTAATTTGCGACGACAAAGAATATATTGATGCGATCGAAGAAGCAAGTGATTGGGGATCTGGATCTTATCTTCGACATTTGTTTTCGACTTTACTATTGTCTGGTACTTTGTCTATGCCAAGCAGAATGTGAGACAAAACTTGGCGTCTTCTATCTGACGACATCCTTCATAGGCAGCATAGAATCCTTAACAATCAAGGTATGTTATTCATTTAACTGTTCTATTTTACTCCAACTATTAAAATTAAATGTTTGAAAATTATGGATTATATATTTACTTCATTTAGTTCATTTAGTTCACTCCATTTACCGTTGTAATATATAATTTTGCGTAAATACTTATATGAGTCGTAGGTCTACAACTAACAGACGAGGAGTTACAAAATTACAAATTGGTCGATATCGAAAATTTTCTACAGATAAATGGAAGTAGCCTAAATAGATTTGAACGGATGCCCCTACCAGATATATCGGCAACGTCACATCATCGAAACAACTTAGTAATGGATGAGCTGTCTTATGATAGACAGTCATTGCGTGAAGAACATGATAATAACTTAGCTATAATGACAGATGAACAGAGGTTGGTCTATAATGAAATTGTAGACGTTGTTTTAAAGAATAAAGGAGGGGTGTTCTTTGTATATGGGCATGGCGGAACTGGGAAGACTTTCATTTGGCGAACTTTGTGTGCTGCTTTTAGATGTAAGGGTGATATTGTTTTACCAGTGGCATCAAGTGGAATTGCAGCAACCTTGATTCCTGGTGGTAGAACGGCTCATTCTAGGTTTGGAATCCCGCTTAGTGTGACCGAAAACTCCACTTGCCCTCGCATTAAACCCGGAAGTGATTTTACAAAACTTTTGAGGAGGGCAAAACTCATAATATGGGACGAAGCGCCAATGACTCATAAACACAGCTTTGAGGCTCTTGATCGAAGCCTAAAAAGATGTAATGCGTGTTGTAGACGAGAGGAATGCAGACGTACCTTTTGGCGGAAAAGTGGTAGTCTTTGGGGGGGGGGGGAGGATTTTCGTCAAATTCTACCAGTTGTGCTTAAAGGAAGCAGAGCAGATATTGTGCATGCTTCTCTTTGTTCATCTTATTTATGGTCTTCATACAAGGTAGTTATTATTTTTCGTTATCAATACGTTTTATAAAATTTTTATCAACTGCTATTCTTAAGTTCACGTATAAATAATATATAATATATTTTTTCAGGTTCTTAAATTGACCAAAAACATGCGTTTGCAAGTTGGAAGTTCAAGCAACAATGGCGATGCCATAAAGAAATTTTCTGAGTGGATCTTGGAAATTGGAAATGGCTTAGCTGGTGGTGATAATACTGGGGAAGTTGAGCTACAATTTCCGCTCGACTTACTCATTGAAGACGTGTCCGACCCTATTGCCTCATTAGTAAACGTCACTTATCCATCACTTCAGAGCCAATTGTGGAATCCTGATTATCTGCAGGAAAGGGCAATCCTTGCACCAACTCACGAGATTGTTGATGAGGTAAACGATTATGTTTTATCGCTTATTGACAAGGATGAAAGAATATATCTAAGCTCTGATGAAGTTAGCAAAGACGGCACCTCTATTGGTGAGCGTGATCTACATGCCACAAAAATTCTTAATAGAATTAAATGTTCCGGTCTCCCTAATCATCAGTTGTGTTTGAAGATTGGTGCTATGGTAATGCTTCTTAGGAACATTGACCAATCTCGTGGGTTATGTAATGACACGAGACAGCTTTGGGAACGCGTGTTATTAGGTGTACGGTTTTAACTGGGAGTCGGAAAGGTGATATAGTTTACATCGCTCGAATAACACTTACTCCTCCGGACTCAAGCAAATTTCCAGTACGCTTTAGTAGGAGGCAATTCCCCATAGCCGTGTGCTTTGCAATGACAATAAATAAAATTCAAAGTCAATCTTTATCCCAGGTGAGCATATTCCTTCCAATACCGGTCTTTAGTCATGGTCAGCTTTATGTTGCAATTTCTAGAGTTACAAGAAAAGCGGGCTTGCAACTTCTTATTTTTGATAGTAGTAAGAGTATATTCAATACAACAACTAATGTTGTATATCATGAAATATTTGAATATCTGTAAGTTAAATTATGTTTTTTTTCCCACTTATTTCTATAAATATGTATGCTCATTGAATATCGTAACACGTTCTTTCTTACTGTTTACATTATTATCTACAACATCCTACCTCCATACATGTAATTTCAGCTGCGATAACATCCGTATACAACATACCCGTGCAATTTTGCACGGGTTCAAAACTAGTTTTCTTTATCACCCGTACACACAGAGAGAAAGGAGGACTTCTTTCCCCTCTTCTTCTTCTTCTTCTTCTTTTTTCTATCCTCCTTTCTCTCTCTCTCATTTTTTCCATCTTCTCTACGCTTTTCCTTAAGGTTTGTTCTTTTCTTCTTCCTTGTTTTATTTATTTTATTCTATTTCTTTTTAATTCGCTTTTCCTTAAGGATTTTCGATTATTTTTTGAATTTGTTTTTCATTTGGATTTTTTTATTTCAGGTTGTGAATTGATTTGATATTTTTGAGGCATTTTTTTGTTGTTTTGGGTTCAAATGAGCGTACTATGTGGTGGTTGAGCGTACTATGTCGTGGGTAAGAATCGAACCCCAACCACATAGTTGGAATAATACAGCTCTTATCACTTGAGCTACCTCTTGTTCTTTTTCTCCAAGAGCCATGTGAGAAAGAGATTTTGAATGAACGTATGAAATTGAAATCAATTGAATGCTAGGACCTTGGGTATTTGTAGACGGTTGTGTAGGAAAATCATTTCTTCAGTTTGTTAAAATTACGTGTTGAAATTTATGAGATGGGTATATTAAGTTGAGAGCTTTTTATTCGGTTGAACTCGATTTTGTCTATGTTTGCAATGGCTTGTGCGTTTGAGTGGTTATAAATTTACAAATGCTTATATTAAGCTAATTTGCGATTGATTTTGTAAAATGACGTTTTATAGTTTAGAAATTAGAAATATAACCGGGGATCAGGGTTACGTTTGCTGGTGTATTTTCTACGTCTTGTTTGGAATAGTTGGGTTACCGGATTCACTCAAACTATAAAGATTCGCGCGTATTTCGTATTGGTATTGGTAGAAGTGGTTGGTTATTCGTAAGGGGTGAAGGATAAGGGATTGGGGAAACGGGAACTTCAGCTTTAATTTTTCTTTACTGTACTCTAAATGGATGATTTTGGTGATCCCTCTTGAAGAAGGAAAAGGTCTTTCTTTTTCTGTAAACAAGGTCGGACGTGGTGGTGTTAGAGATATTTATGTTAATCATGTTTGATTTTTTATGCATCCCTATCACTTAGGCAAATAAGTGATACTCTACTTCTTTTATTAGGCATAAAATTAAGACGCGTGATCGAGAGCATAGAAGCCAATTTGGCTCCTATATGTTCTTGTAGTGCTCAAGTGTTGTTTGTTACTTGTCTGTTTTGAAGCGCTATTTTGGTAAAAGTAATTTTTGGATAGTAAGTTAGTAACAAATGATTTTCTTCAATTTCTATCGACTTTGTGTCAACCTAAGAGGCGCGTTAATTTATCATTTTCTCATCTGTTGCAGCGTAGAAAAACTGGAAATTGCTTATGGAAATGTAATTACTGTTGTAACTTCGTTCTTGTGTTGCATGTTCACTCACAACCATGAGACCCACCAACATCTTTTAACAAATTTCATTTATTGATCTTCCTACCGTATAGTATGTTTTGATTTTTTTAATCAAGGCTTTGTAAATGTTCGGGAGTAACTGTGTTTTTATCGAATCATATGTGAATTGTTTAGGAGTGTGTGGCCGTTCTATGCAAAGTGCCCGATTTCTAATGAACAATAATTTCTCTTTTTAATATTTCTATATAATAGACTCCCTCTGTCCCATTCATATGGTTTACCTTTTGTATTATTTACGATGGCTACTTTAATTAAACGTACACAGATAATTTTCGTTTGGTCTGTCTGCTGTTCGGTAAGCTAAATGTTGCATAAAAGTGTGTTTAATTCCGTTTCGCCGTTATTCCATGCCTGTTTGATGCAGAGTGTAAAAAATGGACCACGACGAGACTGGATGCCAAGCTACTCCCGAGGGTCCAATCCTGTGCGCGAATAACTGTGGCATCTTTGGGAGTGTGGCCACAATGAACATTTGCTCCAAGTGCTACAAAGAACAGTGCTACACCAAACTCGTTGTACAGTAAGCGCTGATATCAGAAACAAATTTCAAGTAACTCCCAACAGTTTACTCAACAGAACAGGACATTCATGTATCTGTTGCGACTGAAAATGTTTTCATCTCTTATCATGAATTCTCTTACAGTCCCATCGATCTCTATTGAACATACATGAACTACACCCGGGTGTCTTATCAACCCCACTTATTTTCATCATGTTCCTTACTTGCCAAGCCTCATCCCACATTCCTGCATCCTCATACATACTAGCCAACTCAAGATCAAGTTCAAGAACTTTCCGGGCTGCTTTTTCTCCCAATTTCACGTTTCCATGCATACGACAAGCACAAAACAAAACACGCCACACATCAATGCTGGGCTTCATAGGTATACTCGTTATAAGCGCTTCTGTTTCTTCTTCCAATTTGCCGGCCCTACCAAGTAGATAAGCCATACTAGAATAATGGCTAAATATTTGGGGTGAGATTGTATGTGGAGGTCATTTGGTAAAAATAATTGCAACCCTCGATCACCAGTCCTGCATGGCAACATGCAACTAGCACGCCGATGATTCGATGAATGTGATTTCATCTAGCTTGAGTCCAGACTCCCATTTTGGCAAAGTGTGACAAAGCATCATCTGCAAATCCGTGAAATGCTAGGCCTTCGATAATAGAATTCCAAGTCTTGGAATTTTTATCATCCATTTCATCAAAAAGCTTCCTCGCCTCATCTAGCATGCCAACTTTAGCATATCCCACAATCATTATGTTCCAAGACATCGAGGTTTTCTTCCTCATGCTATCAAAAACGGCTCTTGCTCCCTCAATATCCCCACATTTACTACACATGTCCATCAACAGATTCAACACATTACAAAGCGGAATACAAAACTCCAATCGATACTTCCTAATCAATTGATGAAACTCTACCCCTAGATCTAAATCCTTGAGTTGTGCACACAATTCAACCATCCCAATCATCGTAACCTCATCCAGCTTAACATCACTCCCTCTCATTTCCTCAAAAAGTTCCAAGGCCTCAGAAGCTTTCCCCCAATTCACATACCCATTTTTCACATTTTTTTTTTGTCAAAAATGAAGTGTATTGATGTTGAGCTAGACACTTCAAATGTCATACACACAACGTGCAATCAAAGTTCAAAATTCTTCGATCCAGACTACAGGGGGCCGGTATAAAAAATAATAACACTAATACCCCATTACCTGACTAATCCGAGTTAGTGATGAGGGAGTCTGGCCTAACCAACCTCCCCAAACAGGCCACCTATACATGAAAAACACGTGCAATGACAGACAGTACGATTACAATGGAAGGCAACAATAGTTTAAACACGTGCAAGGAAATAAATAAGTAAATCACAGATGCACAAATGCAAACAGTGTGATTACCCAAAAATGGATCAAGTCTTTCCATTTGCATTACAATGGAAGGCAACAATAGTTTAAACATAAGAATTTTAAACTCACGTATCAAAGTGGAGCGAGCTATAAGATTGCAATCAAGCTCCACAAATTAACGATTTTATGATCATACGAGCGAGAATTGTCCAGGAAAATTGTGGGGTCAGTTAGTCCCCCCTCTAAATAACATAAAAGCTACATTATTCAACCCTTCTAACTCCTTCCCCGACCCCAAAAAGAATTTTCATCACCATCGAGCACCCACCGAGAAGGTGCTGAGCTAACAAATTAAGCACCGCCAGATCCATACTTCTTTCCGAAGACAAGGACCTGGAGTTTGTCGTAACCAGCCAAGACTCCAGCACCAGCAACAGCACGGAGAATGTTGGCACCAGCACCCTTGAACAGTGACTTGGCCCCCTCGTTCTTCAAGATCTGAGCAAAGCAGTCGAATGAACCCTTGTACTTGACGGCCTCACCGGAGGTCATCATCATTCTTCTACGGACGGTATCAATAGGGTATGAAGCAAGGCCAGCACCATTGGTGATCACCCATCCGAGAGCAAAACTGGCGAAAAAGCTATCCTGCAATCATTATCACCAAACTACTATGTTAAACCCCCTTAACAATCACAAATTACAATACATTTTACTACTCGTACAAAACAGACTTATCTAAAATATTAACTTAAAACCTAAGGTCTGTCACAAGTGAATATTTAAATTTGGGAATGAACTGCTTTCTAATTTGAATAGTTTTATACTATCCAAACAAAAGAAAAAAAAACATGCTCATCAATTAAAAAGCATGATACAGAACATCGACGTATCAACACAGCAACATTAGGCATAACCACATAAGCTTCTGAGGCTGCTAACAATGGCAGATAACGGCGGTTTGGAGTTACACAGTCTTACGATTGTGGTAAAACAGAAGATGCGGTTCACACGTGATATAATCACAATAGAGTCGAAAACTGCACAGACAACTCTTCAGAATATAACAACAAACCGTTCAATGAATCAATGGAATAGAAGATAAACTCAGCAAGCTAAAAGATCAACATATTTATAAGATCAAAAACTAGATTTGACAAAAATGACATTCTAGCACGATCAAATCTAAATTGGCCAAAACGTAAACCATGAGTGGCAGAGATCTAAAAACTTCAGCCTAAATCTTCAACATGTGCGAATCAACGAAAACAGAAACACAGATATGACTATGTATAAATCTAGCAGGACAGAGACATATAGACAACTAGGTTTTGAATGGAAAATTACTAAAATCAGAAATTTACCTCCAACTTTCCGGTCAAGATGACAGGCTTAACTGAATCGTACAATCCAAAGTAGAGACCACGGTAGACAATGATACCAATACAGGAGATATTGAAACCACGGTACAATCCAGCGAGACCATCTGTTGCCCAGGTCTTGCGGTAGACATCAACAAGACCGTTGAATTGCCTCTCTCCTCCCTTCTTGGAGGCCTTGGAATCATTTGCAAGACGTGTACGAGCATAGTCAAGGGAGTACACAAAGAACAAAGAGGATGCACCAGCAGCACCACCAGATGCCAAATTACCAGCAAACCACTTCCAGTAACCATCTCTGTCCTTCTTGAAGTTAAACATTCTCTTGAAGTAATCCTTGAAGGCAAAGTTCAAGGCCTGGCACATGATTCAAAAAGGATTAGGCACATATAGAACATACATATAATAAACGGAGTAACAAACAATGACATTTTAGTATTTTACGTAGTCCTACCGTCTTTCACTTATGTCAGTCTCCTACGTAACTAACAAACAAAATGGCTGTTTCTAGATGATCCGTAATGATAATTCCATCGATATGAACTACACTACTTCATAATAGACATACACGTATATATGCATCCACTTTTACCCACTACTAGGGTTGTGTTTGGATCCATTTTACAGCTATATCAGTGTAAAACCGTTACACACAAGACTAACTAAGACATAATGCACCCAGCATAGTGAGTCAATAAATTTTATTCGATCACAATGAGTCGCCGCTACTCACTAGCTCCATTAAAAGTAGAAACAAAGTTGGAGGAAAAAAAATGTCAAAAAATCTACCTGTGTAGGGAAGTAACGGATGACGTTAGCGGTGTTCCCTCTCCACAAGGCAACCATACCTTCATCTGCCATAGTTCTCTTGAAGCAGTCCCCAATGCCCTTGTAAGGCTCAGAAAGACGACCAGCCTTAAGCATTTCATCCTGGTTCTGAATCAAAAGTTTCACACGCTCAATTGGAGCTGCAGCGGTTTTGGAGACAGCAGCAGAAACTCCTCCCATCAGAAAATCAATGGCAAAAGCGGCCGCTCCTTTCTCTTGAGGAGCATGAGCAACAACAGGCGAAGACATGTTGTTAACAAATGACAAATCTTGGGTTGCACGGTTTGGGAATTGGAAAGCAGCATTTGTGTAGTTTCCAAAGGCGCGCCTTTGATGCAAAGCTGGGTTTTGGAATGCGCCAAAGCGAGATTGTGTTACTTGTGATAAGCCATTGGGAAAGTAAAGTTGGCCAGCTGTCTTCTTGTTCATCTCAGCCATCGCTACTATTTTCCTGAGTTACGTACAAATATATTATTATAGATGAAAGCTAACAAATCAACAGAAATAAAATACAGAAGTTCATAATGTAAAATTTATGAGAATCATAATCAGGAAGTAACAATATCGAATGCTCTACCCAAAATTGTTCGAGCTAGAGCTTCTTGGATCACAATAAAATCACAACAACCAGTCTTAAATTATCGAATGACTGATTTATACTTCACATATTTCCACCCATACTCCGTATATCAATCACAGTCAAGTAACAGTTGCACATTCGACATTCAAAATCTCAAAAAGCATCTCGCATAGAGCACCACAACGCTCTGACAAACAGTGATAGAGTTTGCGAACGTTGCTAAGCTAAATAAATAAACCATAAACCATAAAGTTATACAGTTTTAACACTAGCAATTGTTAGTACAAACTTACGCCATTTTGAACACCAAATAAAATTCCCTTACTAATCGTTCTTTCATCGTAAAAGTAGTATAGTCAACACCAAATCATTTTAGTTGCCGGTTTAAGCTAAGCGATTAATTATAATATAAAAAAACACAATAAACTCGTATACACAAACTGACATCAACTCATGAAAATGATCTAAATCTGCCAACAAAAACACATTCAACGATCTTCAAAAAAACAAATAAATTGATAAATGTTTATGAATCTCGTAAACTTTGAGAGATATCTACGATCTACGATTTAAGTTAGAATTTCAAAATGTAGCAACTACTGCTACGAAATATGTAAAAGAAGTAAATAAAAACCTTATAACTAAATTCAACAGTTAAAATCGACAGATCTAATATTCCTTCGTCTCGATCATTTGTTTATCTTCGACAAATTCCAGATAATGAGGAAGCAAACAATTGATTAGGATTTAGAATTGTGAATCAAAATTAAATAATGAAAACATAAGAAACATCGGATATTTAGATCGGAATCTAAATAAAAAGTCGATCAGATTCATTTATTCATCAAAATTCACATCACAAAAGAAAAATAAATAACAAGATCAATAAAGAGATAGCAGTAAGAATAAATTACCGAATTTTATTACACAAAAAAAAAAGCAGGATTGAAATTGAAATGATAGAATTAAGGATGCGTAAAATGTACGAGTAATAATAAATAATAAATAATAAATAATAAATAATAAATAATAAATAAAAGGTAAAAGAGAGAGAGTAGAGAGAGAAACCAGAGAAATAGAGGGTTGAAATGAGAGAGAGAGTAGTGCTGCGGAATGCCAATCAATTCGAGGGTTTCTGAAATTTGACTTGAGTCTCATTTTATACTACTGCTTCACTATACACTATAGTCTATCAAAGTCTTGTTGTGATATGACGACGGGTCAAATTTTCTCACAAAGACTAAGTGGAGTGCTCCATTTGTCTCCCACTTACCCCGCAGTTGTTCTTTGTGAGGGGAATTTGACCCGTCGCAAGCACAAATGAGAATTTGTGATACTCTATACTCTACCCTCCCATATTTTTGGGATATTTTTGACGACGTACTTTTTCACATACGAATTTTACTGTTTCACATACAACTTTTACGATTTTAACCTTGTCATTTTTTCTCCCTCCCAAGCCCCCTCACCCAAAACCATTTAACCAACCTTCCCACCCGGCTACTACCACCTTCCCAGCCGGCTACCACCAACCAAATCCACCGAAGAATGCCACCACCACCCTCTCTCCCTCGCAAACCCACTTAACTTTTCGCACTCTTTAACACTCTATCTGTCACCAGCCAATACTAATTGCGCCACCATCTACCCTCACCACCACGCCACCAACAACCCGCCACCTAGTTCGACCAACAATGACGACAATTAAGAATGCTTCGCCATCACTCATCACCACACCGTAACCCTAAAGATGACAAAATACCCAAATCAAAAACAGCAACAAAGTTCTTGGGCCCAATCGCAAGAAGAAGAAGGTAATATGGACGGAGATACATTACAATTGGCAATGAATTCATGAACTAAAAGCCTGACAATTTTGTATTTTCCATAGAGAAAAATCATTATGTGAAAATGCGATAATGATAGAACAAAAATCTAATTAATATCAACGTCATGTTTTTGCTCACGAGATATAATTACACTTGTTGAATTAATTGTGTTGCCGATTGATCGGTTGATTTATCTATTGATTAATTTGTCGAGTATTTATCTATTGATTTATTTGGATTATTTGACTGATGTTCCAATTTTTTTTCAAGTTCTAAGTTAGGAGGGTAGTAGATGGAAAACAAATGAAAAAATATATGTGAAAAAGTAAAGTTCGTATGTGAAAAAGTAATTCCGTATTTTTGTTATCGACTGTCATATTACTCTTTAGGCCTTTCAGAATCCTCTATCTATTAAAACCCAAGCAAATACTGCATCCTCATGAAGCCACATCTGCAGTCCAGTCAGCAATTTTTCATTTTCTCTAAGTGGGACCCACCACTTATGCACATGATATTTATTTTTATTTCTAATTTTCTAAGTTGAACTCAGTTTCGGAAATGTCAATGAGAATTTCTACGTTGAACTCAATTTCGGAAATATTTATGAGAATTTCTACGTTAAACTCAGTTTCGGAAATTTTTCAATCTTACTCACGAGGATATTAAACTGGATGTTATTAATCTGGATTTTTCTAAATAAAAATTTAATCAACAAAAATTAATGTGGATATTAATCTGGATTTTTTTTAACGACGAAGATTTATTCAACTTTAACCGTGAGAGGATTACGGGCGAAATATTTACAGTAGGGTATTCGATAATTTTCAACTTTAAGCTTGAGAGGTACAATAAAATATTTATGACAAATATTTAATTTGGATTGATAATAATAACAAAAAAATAAAGAAAGATCAATAATCCGTAGAAACATTTAAACACAACAGTGGTGCTGTATTATATTCTAATCTTCTACTAAAAAAATTTAAAATCTTCAATCCATAAAAAAAAACATATTCAAATACAACACTAAGTAAAAATTGAAATACAGAAGTTGTAAAATAAAATCGAAAATTAAATATTTACCAACCAAAAACCAAGTTTTTGAGACATGCAATCAAAGATCTCACATTTTATATCAAACCATTCGATTTCTAAAAAAAAGGAAAAGATGGGTATGATTCGTAGTAGGGCAGAGCATGGATCGGATATCCGATCCGAATTCGATTTTCGGATCGGATATCCGATCCGAAAAAACAAAATTTCATTATCCATGATCTGATCCGAAAGTGTCGGATATCCGAAATTTATTATCCGAAATAATCGGATCGGGTATCCGATATCCAACATCTGATCCGAAAAATCCAAAATTTCATATTATTACACATAAGTCAAAACCTAACTTAGTTCACTAGCTTAATTACAAAATTTGTGAATCACAAAATATCAAAATCGATCAGTACAATCAGTAGACAAACAGAAACCCCATCAAATTTTATCTTACATAAAATTAAGAAGACTACATCTGAATTTTAATATATGAAATAAGGGAAAATAATGAAAACGAATAAATGAGACCACAATTATATCAGCCTGGTGGCGGCGCCGGTGGTGGTTGTTGCGTCGTCAGCGGCGTCGGCGCTGCTGTTGGGGTGAAGAGGTAGACGAGTGAAGGAGATGAAGTTTAGGGGAATATGTATCGGTGGTCATTGGTCGGCAATGGCCGAGCGGAGTGGTGGTTGCGCCGCATTGTGTAGCGGCGGCGGCGGCGTAAGTGTAGCATAGGTTGTATGGCCGTCTGGTGTTTCAGTCATTAGAATTTGTCTGCGCTTGCGCTTGGTGGTTGATGAAGGATTGGAGGGAGTTTAGTTTGTGGTATATAATGGGAGAAGGTTTAATTTGATGGAAATGAATGTACTGGAAATTTTTTGGTGATGGCATGATATGATGAATTGATGATGGTATGATGGCTGAATTGGATATTGATGATGGAAATGAATGGGATAAGGTTTGATGGCATGATATTGGAGAATGGAGATACATGGGCCTCTTCTCTTAAATGGTCCCCTTAGCCCATTCATTTCAGGAAAAAAAAAATCTTCTAAATTTTGGATCGGATACGGATATCCGAAATTTTGAGAACTGATATCCGTATCCGATCCGATATCCGAATATTTCGGATCCGATCCGAAACCTTTTTTCGGATCAGATATCCATTATTTCGGATCGGATTCGAATCAGATATCGGATCGGTTCGGATAATCGGATTTTTTGCTCAGCCCTAATTCGTAGTATAAGTAATTTTCCGTACTGGTTAGAAAGTTGATTTGGCTAATGGTTATAAAGAAGATAAGGTGAAAGATGGTTTTTTAGTTGATGTTCATGTAGACAAGGATACTTTAGAATCCAATGTAGAATATTTATTTAGATGGAAGAGCTTACTTTATTTTATTTATATGATACAAGGGATGGTACAAAGATAGAAGATGGAGGTTCATGGCTAGAGGTAGAGATATATTGGAATATGGGAGCTGGAGTGATAGGCGGTGGGGAGTGAGTTAGGGTTTAGGTTGTGAGAGGGAGAGTGTTTTATTAATTCAGTAATTTGGGCTCAATCGGTCCTCCAATTTCCCAAGTGAGATGCAGTTTTTATCTGATTGATTCTACTCACAATTCACAAATAACACTCCATAAAAATTTACTAGAAATAAATTTATTATTGAGTTCAAAAAAAATTAACACAAATTCTCATTGAATACGGGTATCACTAGGATATTTCACAAATAACACTCCATAAAAATTCTTTCGTGTTCAATTGTGTCATTTATATCATTAATCTCTATCGAGTTCACATTCATTGTATCACTAGGATATTTCATGGCATCATATATATTCAGTTTGATCAATTCACCATCAAATTCAAAAGAAATAGTACCCTCATATACATCAATTTTAGTTCTAGCTGTTTTAAGAAATGGTCTCCCTAATAAAAGTGGCACATTTGTAGAGTCGT
This sequence comes from Heliosperma pusillum, assembly GCA_022085475.1. Classification (NCBI taxonomy): domain Eukaryota; kingdom Viridiplantae; phylum Streptophyta; class Magnoliopsida; order Caryophyllales; family Caryophyllaceae; genus Heliosperma; species Heliosperma pusillum. The sequence goes on along the minus strand of JAIUZE010045626.1, from coordinate 43,438 downwards.
ACGAATTACTCATATCAAGCACATAAAAATCAACGGGAAACACTAATTCGTCAACTTGAACTAAAACATCCTCTAAGACACCTACAGGGTAAGCATGTGATCTGTCAGCCAACTGAATCACTACATCAGTTTGATACATAGGTCCTAACTTAAGGGACTGGTAGATGGATTTAGGCATTACACTAATAGATGCTCCTAAGTCAAGCATACATTTATTAAGTTTTAAGTTTCCTATTTTACAAGATATACTAAACATGCCAGGGTCCTTATATTTAGGAGGTATTTTATTTTGAATAATTGCAGATACGTTCTCTCCCATTAAGACTTTCTCACCACTCTTTATTTTTCTTTTATTGGTGCACAACTCTTTTAAGAACTTAGCATATTTAGGCATCTGTTTAATAGCATCTAAGAGTGGAATATTAATTTCTACCTTTTTAAATATCTCTAAAATTTCATTATTTTGATCATTTTTCTTGGATTGAACAAATCTAGATGGAAATGGAATGGCAGGTCTAACATTTTTATCAGGGGAAGGGGAAGGGAAAGGTTTAGTTAACGTCTTTTCTTTTTCCTCTTCCTCTACTTTTTCTTGAACTTTAATACCATTTTCATTATTTATATGCAAATCATTATTATTATCAACTTCATGACTAACCTCAAGCTCCTTCTCTGTTTGAATTATATTATGAAGTTCTTTACCATTTCTCAAAGTAATAGCTTTAGTTTCACCAATGATAGGAGATTCGTTTTTCTCTAAATTATGTACCACTAAGCTATTCTGAGGAGTAGTAAACATAAGTTTCATCTGATTATCAAGCTGGTGGAGGTGAGTTTCTGTTCGTTCTTGGCGATTAATATCGTTTGCGTGAACATGTCCTATTTGAGTTACTAGTTGTTTTACCATGTTTTCCAAAGATTGATGTTGGTTATTCATGACATTTTTCAATTCTTTAATTTGTTCAGCTTGGTCTTTTAACTGTTTTTGCATTTTTACCACAGATTCATCCTTTACTCCATAATCTTGGGTGCTAATGGCCATGTTTGAAATTAATTTCCTAGCCTCAGTTGGAGTTTTATCAATCAATGAACCACCACTAGCAATGTCTATCAATCTCTTTTGATCATCCAGCAAACCATCATAAAAATATTCAATTAAAATATTTTCACTAAGTTGGTGTTGGGGGCAAGAAATACAAAGTCGGTTAAATCTATCCCAATATTCATTTAGAGATTCATTTTCATCTGCTCAATAGAAGTAATTTGTTTTCTTATTGCTCTAGTTATACTAGGTGGTTGATATTTTTCAAGAAAAGCTTTTCGCAAACACTCCCAAGAATTAATAGAACCAGCAGGAAGATAAAACAACCAATCCTTAGCTAAGTCATGCAAAGTAAACGGGAATGTTCGAAATTTAATTATATCATCATCAATACCATCTAAAGAATAAGTAGAGCAGGTAAAATAAAAATTTTGTATATGTTTTTGAGCATCTTCATTTGAATTACCAAAGAATTTGGGGAGAAGTTCGATAAAACCTGAGTTTAGCTTAAATGGTTTCTCCAAAGGGGGAAAAATAATACTCGACGGCGTCGCCCCACAAGAAAATAAATGCTCCCTCAAGCTCTTTTCAGCAGCTCCAGCCATGTCCAGAAGTCAAAGAAGTACCTATTAACAAAATTAACAAATATATAAAAAATAAAAATAAATAAATAACTAACCTAACTAAACGAATTATTATATAATCTAAGATAATAAGGAAATCAATCCCCGGCAACGGCGCCAAAATTTGATGCGTGTCGTTTCCGCAATCAAAATTAAATTTATATTCACTCGCTAATTCTACCAAATAGATAGTGTAAGCAAGGGTCGAACCCACAAGGACTGAAGTTACTATCTTAGATTAACTAAATATAATATACATATAACTGTAATATATAATGGGGGGGTTGGTTTAGGTTGTTTTGAACTAAAAGTAGCTAAGCTAAGTAACAAATTAAAGTAGCGAATCTTATAAGTGATAGACTATGAATGACGAATTAATAGGAAACATGTAATTTTCTATAGATAGCGGGGTAAAATCATCGACTCACTTTAGTCTCGAATAGACTGGTTAACTAGTTAGTCCCTTGGAAACAAGCAAACTACTACTTTTATCTTTCTTACTCGTTAAATCCCGTGAAAACACGCAAATTTAATCCTAGTCAAATTACGTCAACTCAACCATGAAAACATGTATCGACCTGACAAACTCAATCGCATTAAGAGCACCAATCAATTGAATTAGATAAGACCAGAAAACTGCAACCTCATACACTTCAATTATCAAACAAGATTCAAGTAAAGGAAACCGAACCAGAAAACTGCAACTCGATTAACACTACTCTCAATTCAACAATAGACTCACGAAAATAATATAGATGATCAAACTAAATAAATTAACATGAATCATAGAGTCAAATTACGAATCTTAAATAAATATCCAATCTACTAATTAATCATTCAAACAATAATCCAATCTCATAAACCCACAATATCAAATAGCTAATTACATGTCCCTATAATTAAATTAGTTCATACTAATGATAAAAACAATAAAAATAGAGGAAAGATTGAGAAATCTCATGGAAAATCGGAGGAAAAACGGGTCGGAACGGAGTTAGGGTTCGTCTCCGTCTGCTCTTCTGTCGCCGTCGCTCCCTCTCTGCCTTTCCTTCTAGAGTCCTCTTTTTCCTCGTCTTCTTTTTCTCTTCTGCAGTCTATATGGTTAATGAAGTCTTCCCTTTTATCTATTATATCACGCGGCTCTATATCCTCTTTTGTTTAATAAAGTTTTTACGTACGTACTTGCTTGCCTGCTTACTTTTATTTCGACTATGAACAAGTGAATACGATATTGGACCGTCCTGCATTCATAATATGACTTTAGTAAAAATCCGAACTCAATTTGAACGGGTAGTAACTAAATGATCAAAATACATATTAAAAGTCTAAATTAGCTCACAATAATATAAGACGGATTAAAAGCTCAAAACACAAAATAATTATAACATTAGCTTTAAAATACGAAAGACGACATTAAAAAAATAGAATATTAAGAGGGTAAAAATACGTATAATTATCGACTTATCAGTGGTCATTGGTCGGCAATGGCCGAGCGGAGTGGTGGTTGCGCCGCATTGTGTAGCGGCGGCGGCGGCGTAAGTGTAGCATAGGTTGTATGGCCGTCTGGTGTTTCAGTCATTAGAATTTGTCTGCGCTTGCGCTTGGTGGTTGATGAAGGATTGGAGGGAGTTTAGTTTGTGGTATATAATGGGAGAAGGTTTAATTTGATGGAAATGAATGTACTGGAAATTTTTTGGTGATGGCATGATATGATGAATTGATGATGGTATGATGGCTGAATTGGATATTGATGATGGAAATGAATGGGATAAGGTTTGATGGCATGATATTGGAGAATGGAGATACATGGGCCTCTTCTCTTAAATGGTCCCCTTAGCCCATTCATTTCAGGAAAAAAAAAATCTTCTAAATTTTGGATCGGATACGGATATCCGAAATTTTGAGAACTGATATCCGTATCCGATCCGATATCCGAATATTTCGGATCCGATCCGAAACCTTTTTTCGGATCAGATATCCATTATTTCGGATCGGATTCGAATCAGATATCGGATCGGTTCGGATAATCGGATTTTTTGCTCAGCCCTAATTCGTAGTATAAGTAATTTTCCGTACTGGTTAGAAAGTTGATTTGGCTAATGGTTATAAAGAAGATAAGGTGAAAGATGGTTTTTTAGTTGATGTTCATGTAGACAAGGATACTTTAGAATCCAATGTAGAATATTTATTTAGATGGAAGAGCTTACTTTATTTTATTTATATGATACAAGGGATGGTACAAAGATAGAAGATGGAGGTTCATGGCTAGAGGTAGAGATATATTGGAATATGGGAGCTGAAGTGATAGGCGGTGGGGAGTGAGTTAGGGTTTAGGTTGTGAGAGGGAGAGTGTTTTATTAATTCAGTAATTTGGGCTCAATCGGTCCTCCAATTTCCCAAGTGAGATGCAGTTTTTATCTGATTGATTCTACTCACAATTCACAAATAACACTCCATAAATATTTACTAGAAATAAATTTATTATTGAGTTCAAAAAAAATTAACACAAATTCTCATTGAATACGGGTATATCCGTATTCAATTAAGATAAGTAGGATTATCTCTTATAACAAGACAAGTGTGAGGGCAATTGGAAAATCAAGAGGATTCCAACTTGCCTTTTTGTATGAAGCAACCTGACCCTTATTCATAGAAAACGGATATGTCCGTCTTTAACGAGACATGTTGAAAACTTAATTTCTCGATTATTAGTATTTGGGTCATTTGAAATTGTGCCAAAAAGACTTATGTTAATAATCAGTAACTCTTTTGTACGACGGTCTCATATCATGTTTTTTCGTAAAATGTAATCACTTTTAGATCTATAGTAACCATTTTTTTGGTAAATAGTGACCATCTGAAAAAATAATATAGTCATTTTTTACTCTAAAAATGGTCACTATCTATCAAAAAATGGTCACTATTTGTCAAAAAGTGGTCACCGTTAACTGGTCGCACCATGCGACGGTCGTAAAAGAACAATTGCGGTTAATAATTGTAAAACTTAGTCAAATTCAAATTAGTGCTCAAATTAGTTGTGGATGGAGAAAATAAGGAAAAACTAATGGTAATTAAGACAATTTAGAAAATTTTGAATAAATTGGTAGACTATAGATTTATTCTAATTAGTAAACTATACAGCAAGTTGTATAGAATTTGACCTTTATAATAAAATATTTGAGCTTATATGTACATTTTACGAGCTTTATTAAAACGAATCTCATCGCCTTTATATAGATTTTAAACTCATTATATTACAATGAAGCTCAAATATAATATAAATTTTATGAGAAAATAATAACAAGATGTCTTTCCATGTGGAATTCAAAAGAAAGCAAAGAGTACAACATGGATCTAAAATGTCTGATTTAAACTTAATATTTATAGAAATAATTTTTTTATGATGAAGAAATCAAATATCCAAAAAAACACATCATTTAACTGATCTTATTTAATTTAGTTATTAAAATATAAAAAAAACGGCTATTAGTTTCAATTTATGTAAATAAAATAGGACCAAATTTTCGAGGTGGTAATGTTGTGCGTCAGAAACACATATAAATACTCCGTATTAACATAATTTATTCACCCAAAAAATAAACCCAAAAAAGCGGACTTTTATATGACGAAAAAGAAAAATCTCAAGGAAGATAAAAAATTTAATAAAAAAAATTTAAAAAAAATATAAAATTAGATAAATCTGTTAATTCCTAATTAGACGTACAAATCTATTAATTGCCATACCGTACCCAAAAGTAAAATAAATTCATTAGAAACCAATATTAAACTAATTTTGTAGACCACTACTGTAATTTTTACGGGCTAAAATGAAGACATTTAAGCAGAATGGTGGTATTGGATTGAGATTGAAATAATCAACTTAGATTGAAACATGTGTTTGTTCATTTGGGGATGCTAACAAGGAGGAATGAATGAAAGACGGCAGAGAATCGGCCGAGAGAGAGGGGGCGTTTTACAATTTTGTGGTTTAATTTATATTTGGGGTTGGAGAAATTTGATGAGGGTTTGATATGTGTATATGAGTCCAGGGTTTTAAAACTCATGCTGCACATATTTTACTTGGGTTTGATATGTGTATATGGGCTGAGGGTTTGATATGATAAGGCGAGTAAATATGGTACCTACAAGGTGGTAAAGTGTGTGCAACTTATAGCTAGATGTGGACACCAGGCCGGGTCAAGGACCAACCCATTTGAAGAAGCGGATTGTGGCAAATATGACCTGATAATAACCCGAACATTTAGATAAAGACATGCGCGACCTATGACTCAACCCGAAATTAGGTACATTTTTATTTTAAAAAAAAAAATATAACGCAATTAAAACTAATATAAAATAGTAAAATTATTAAAAATTCCAATTTTTTGAAATAACATATGCTCATGTTTATTTTAAACCAAAAGTTTTAACACATAACTAAAACTGAAATGAATACCATATGAATATAGTTATTTTTTGTAACGTAAATGTAACAACTGATTAATCTAATACTTCATTGTCAAACTTTATATAAATTACATATCTATTTAGTTAAATATAGTTTATTAGACTTTTGAATAACACTCCCGTGCAATCTTGCACGGGCTAAAACTAGTTTGGGTTAATCATAGGTCGTCCTCGTCAACTTCAAAATTGGAATGTGCTTAATTCATTTTACCAATCGTGCTTCGTTGGGTAAAACTAGCTGATACGGTAACTAAAAATTAAGAACTGATAAGGTAATTTATTTTATAAGCAATGTTCAACAAAATTAGCTGAAATGATAACTGATGTTTTGTGAAATTATATAAGGGTATGATAATTATTTAGAATTATATATTAAAGGGGTAAAATGGTAATATGATATAATTTCAGGTGCCTAAAATCTCAAATGCTACCATATGTACCATTTCATTTCATGTAGCTTATTTGGGCAAAGAAGCTACTTGCCAAACACTTGTAAATAAATCAGCTACCTGAAATTTTTGTAAAAAAAAACGACTTTAATCAAAACAGATACATGAAATGACTGTATAGACTCTCCACAATACATCTAAAGTGTACGGTAGTTATGGAATTTTACTTCTATTTTTCATTGTATTTTATTTAATTAAATGAATTTAAAATTGACAATTCACTAATTTTGTGCATTTTCATTAGAACTTATCTCTTCATCGCCACCACAAAAATATAACCCTTAAAAATAAGAAACTGATGATATTTCTGATGTTGGAGAAGGTTTTTAAGGTTATTTTGTAGGTCTTGATTGTAGAATAAACGAGTCAAATCGGATCGGGTCAGACGTTAACATGTCTACTCTGACATGATGGGCAAGTATATATTTTTTATTATTTCTCCTTTTGCTTTTAGGAGCTTCTAGTGTGTATAAGTTACTCTATGTCTCACCATTCACACTGGATCCCGTATTCGGTCTAAATCCTGAGATGCAGATCTAACGAATTGAATATGTATCGATATTTTGTATTCAACGGATAAGGGATATAGATTAGATCTATACCCATAAAATTGGATCCTAATGCCTAATTACTAACAAGGTCTTTATGAATTGTTTAAGGTTCGTTTTACCCTTCCAAGTTACAACCCTTTTAATGGACACAAACTCTCATTGAAAACTGGACATATTCGTCACAAGAAGGCAAACAGAATGGCAAATGGGGATCAATTTTGTTTTCCACTTACTTTATTGTAAGAGAAGATTCGACCCGTGTTCAATGAAAACAAATATACCCCGTCTTCGATGAGACCAGCAGTTTAATGGATACATTTTCAAAAGACGAGAGGACAAAACCGGAAAAACAGGTGGTGGGAGGGTGGGGTACCGTTAGAAATGAGTGGCGTAGGTGGTTGGCGGTGAAAGAAGGTACGTAGGTCTACAGTAAACATACAATACGTCTTCTCTTTTTTTTAATAATAACACCAACTCTTTCATTTCCTCTTACCCAACATTTTCATTATCACCCGTACACACAGAGAGAAAGGAGGACTTCTTTCCCCATTTCTTCTTCTTTTTCCTTTTTTCTATCCTCCTTTCTCTCTCTCATTTTCTTCATCTTCTCTACGCTTTTCTGTTAGAGGATTAGGGGTTAGGCCGACGGCTATCGTCTAGGGTTTAGAGTATTATGGTTTATTATATATATCCATGTATTCTAATGACAATCATAACTCAATAATATAACTGTCTTTTATGAATCTTCCCTCCTAAATCTTATCATGGTATCATAGCCTCTTTCTTGTGGACTCTAAAAAAAAAAAATCGCTTCCGCTTTCTTGCCGGTGGGTTATAATCTACGGTACCCACCGGCAGGACTTTGTAGTAATTGATCTTTCAATCAAAAAAACAAAAAAAAACTACAATTGATAATCATCCAATTTAATGGCACGTAATGTACCATCAATTTGAAGATGTCACTTTATATCAATGGTGGTTCCAATTTATGTATTTTCCATTCAATCTTTAAACGGATGTTTTTTCCGTTAATCGAAATTGTCAGATTCTCCAACGACCTTGTGTCAAAACAAATCCAAAAACAAAGAAATAATTTCTTCCTTTTCCTTTGTAATTTGATTAATTGTCTTTTACTTTGTTCAAGGTGGTACTTAAATTAATTTATTTGGAGTTCGAAAAGCTTAACGTTCTCCAAATCTCGAAACTTACGGATTATTTTCCGTTTTACCGAAATTTGTTTAGGTCCGATTAGTGTTCCTAACAAATTATATAATATTCGACAAGTTCGAAAAACTCAACGTTCTTGTTCGAAGGGATCTTTCTAGCGAGTCTTATACTCGTTTCTTTTACCAACCTTGCGAAGACGAAGAATATTAATGAAGATGAAGAAGATGAAAATCGAAGATTTTTATTTTATATTTTGTGCAAACTCATGGAGATTTTAGCAAATTACCATGAGTTTGAGGGGGGATGTTAGAGGATTAGGGGTTAGGCCGACGGCTATCGTCTAGGGTTTAGAGTATTATTGTTTATTATATATTTCCATGTATTCTAATGACAATCACAACTCAATAATACAACGATTTCCTTTATGAAACTCTCTCCTCTCTATTTCTAACATTTTCCTTGAGGTTTGTTCTTTTCTTCTTCCTTGTTTTGTTTTTGTAATTCGCTTCATTTGTTGATTACTCCTATTTGTTTATTAGATATGTTGATGGGTTCATTTTCAGCATTATAAAGGTTACTTTCTGAATAATTTGAATTAAATTTGTTTTTTAAAGGTAAGGATTTTCGATTATTTTTTGAATTTATGTTTTTCATTTGGATTTTTTAGTTCAGGCTGTGAATTGATTTGATTTTTTTTAGGCATTTTTTTGTTGTTTTGGGTTCAAATAAGCGTAATATGTCTTGGGTAAGAATCAAACCCCTAACCACACAGTTCGAATAAAAGACCTCTTACCACTTCAGCTCATTCTTGTTGTTTTTCTCGCAGAGGTATGTGAGAGAGATTTTGAATGAACGTATGAAAATGAATTGAATTGAATTCTAAGACCTTGGGATATTTGTAGACGGTTATGTAGGAAGATCATTTCTTCAGTTTGTTAAAATTACATGTTGAAATTTATGAGATGGGTATATAAAGTTGAGAGCTTTTTATTCGGGCTGATCTCGATTTTGTCTATGTTTGCGATGGCTTGTACCTTTGAGTGGTTGTAAATTTACAAATGATTATATTAAGCTAATTTGCGATTGGTTTTGTAAAATGATGTTTTATGGTTTAGAAATTAGAAATATAACTGGTGGATCAGGCTTACATTTGCTGGTGTATTTTCTGTGTCTTGTTTGGAATAGTTGGGTTACCGGATTCACTCAAACTATAAAGAAGCTTTCAATATTTCGCATTTCGTATTTCGCATTTCGTATTTCGTATTGGTATTGGTAGAAGTGGGTTGTTATTTCGTAAGGGGTGAAGGATAAGGGATTGGGGAAACGGGTACTTCAGCTTTAATTTTTCTTTATTGTACTCTAAAGGGATGATTTTGGTGATCCCTCTTGAAGAAGGAAAAGGTCTTTCTTTTTCTGTAAACAAGGTCGGACGTGGTGGTGTTAGAGATATCCGTGTTAATCATGTTTGATTTTTTATGCATCCCTATCACTTAGGCAAATACGTGATACTCTAGTTCTTTTATTAGTCATAATAAGATTCATGATCGAGAGCATAGAAGCCAATTTGGTTCCTATATGTTCTTGTAGTGCTCAAGTGTTGTTTGTTATTTGTCTGTTTTGAAGCGCTATTTTGGTATCAAGTAATCTCTGGATAGTAAGTTGGTAACAAATGATTTTTTCAATTCTATCGACTTCTTGTCAACTTGAGAGGCGCGTTAATTGATATCATTTTCTCATCTGTTACTGCGTAGAAAAATTGGAAATTGCTTATGGTAATGTAATTACTGTTGTAACTTTGTTATTGTGTTGCAAGTTCACTCAGAACCATGAGACCCACAAACATCTTTTAACAAATTTCACTTATTGATCTTCCTACCTGATCCAAAAATAATGTGCTCAAATAAAGATGACGAGTTTGTGATGAAAGACAAAGATATGACCTGCAACTAGTCACGCTAGCTTATATTATTTTATTGTTGTTTAATTATTTTAGCATATTTACTATATGTCGTAATTAGGTAATATCAGAATAAAGCAAGGCAATTCAATTAGCTTTAGGAAAGTCGATTTTAGGAAAGGTTTCTAAGTTTTATGTTCAGCTTTAGACGTGTCATAGCTAGTATAGGTCGGTCATATTTACATATAAATAGAGAATCTTGTATTCAGTTTTATATTCAATTCAAAGATAATAAGAAAAACCCTACTTTTGTTGTTGCAATTGTGTTATTCGGTTTGACGCGTTTTCGATCCAAACCTAGTTCTTGTTTGACGCGTTTCAAACTTTAACTCGATTGATATTCAATAGGTCTTGACTATCAATCACCATTGTTCAATCTATAGGTCTAGATTGAGCAAATATCCTTGGTTCTTGTTCGTGTGTTTCTGTTCGTTGCAACAGTCACTCAGACTGTTCCATTCGTGTCCTTATACCACAGTCTTTAACACTGTTACTTTATCCATATTCTTACTATATTCAACAGTCTGTACGACTGTTACATAGTCTGTTTCCGCTGCAACTTCACGAATCTTATTCTTTGAATAATTTTCGTATCACTACCGTATGTTTTGATTTTTTATCAAGGCTTTGTAACTGTCGGGAGTAACTGTGTTTTTATCGAATCATATGTGAATTGTTTAGGAGTGTGTGGCTGTTCTATGCAAAGTGCACGGTTTCTGATGAACAATAATTTCTCTTTTTAATATTTCTATATAATATACTCCCTCTGTCCCATTCATATAATCATATGGTTTACCTTTTGTATTCTTTACGAGGGCTACTTTAATTCAAAGTACACAGATAATTTTCGTTTGGTCTGCCTGCTGTTGGGTAAGCTAAATGTTGCATAAAAGTGTGTTTAATTCTGTTTCGTCATTATTGCATGCATGTTTGATGCAGAGTGTAAAAAATGGACCACGACGAGACTGGATGCCAAGCTACTCCCGAGGGTCCAATCCTGTGCGCGAATAATTGTGGCTTCTTCGGGAGTGTGGCCGCAATGAACATGTGCTCCAAGTGCTACAAAGACATAATATTAAAGGAGGACCAAGCGAAACTTGCTGCAACATCTATTGAAAACATAGTTAACGGGTCATCAAGCGAGAACGACAACGAACCTATTGTTGTTGAGACCATTGATGTGCAGGTTAAGCCAATAGAACCAAAAGCCATTTCTACACCGGAGTCAAACCCATCAGACTCGGGCGAAGATGTGGGTCCTAAACCCAAACAAGGCCCAAGTCGGTGCACCTCTTGCAAGAAGAGGGTTGGCTTAACCGGATTTAACTGTCGGTGTGGTAGCTTATTTTGTGCCACACATCGCTACTCAGACAAACATGACTGTCCCTTTGACTACCGCACTGCCGGTCGGGAAGCAATAGCTAAGGCCAACCCCGTTATCAAGGCCGAGAAACTAGATAAAATCTAAGAGGCCAAGTTTCATGTTTGCACTATCGTGCGTCCTTTGCTGAGCGAAGACTTGTCCTAGCTAAACGACTGATATGTTTGCTCGAGGAAGGATGTTTAGGACACTTACGCAGCGTCAAGTCTCGCGTTTGTGGTTGTCGGGGGTAGTTCTCGCCTGTCGGGTCCATTATCTCTGTCTATGTGGGCTGGTTTTATGAACAATCATTATCTGTGTTTGTTTAAAAGAGCTTTGTTACGTCTCCTTTGGCAACGATATGGAATTATTAGATTATGTGGGAATAGTAATGTTACATTTCTTCCTCATTTCAAATTAGTTCTTTGATTTATCAAAACGACTATATCTTTATATTACGTAGTAGTTTTTAACACTTTTTTTTTTTCCGAGTCTAATGTTTACATGCAACAACTTTAAGACTACACCCAAATGTAACTCGATTCCCTCAACCGAAGAGGTTTGCACTATTTGATAGGTGAGACAAGCATCTTATAACTCAATATTCGCATCAGTTTCATTGTCGACATAAGGCACAAATTTGTCAGCCAGTTGTCTTATACTCTGTTGAGGTTTCTCAACTAAATAAAACCGATGACAACCAATTCAATGCGATTGCGTAAGACATAGGATCCAATCTTATTCAACCCCGTCCTGAACGCTTCTAACATCACAGAACATATGTTCTTGGTTTTGCTTGGTTCTTGTTAATTTATGCATCATATTCAACTTCACCTTTTGTCAATTCCATTATTCTCTTGCGGAGTATATAAAGCAATTTTACACAGGGTGCTCATACAGTCATACAATACGAGAATTGCCAAATTTCAGGGCCATAACTTGTTTTCTTCTATTAGTTCTATATAAACAAAGCTCGTAATATCATAATCTTACCTATGAGCACTTAGATCAACTGACAAATGGTTGTTTTAGCTTAACTAGATGTCTTGCGATCGAGACCCAGGAATGCAATAGTATTAAAACTCATGAGTGAGAATTTTACCGCCCAAGTGGTCCTACCTTGCTCGAATTCGGATTAAACCGAATGGAAACACAAAAAGAAAATAGATAATCTTGGGCCTTGTTAATGGTGGTGGGCCTTGTAGCATTGAAGATTCTAAAACCTACTCTCCCAAGTGGTGCGTTGTCAAGTATGGATCAACGTCCTCAGCATGAACCCAAATTATTATGCTGATTTGAAGCCCGTCATTCGCATACAAGAACATCCTACATAAATTCCTTCGTTTTGGTGTTTAGGTGAGAAAATTTACCGCATTTCTTAACCTTTTAGTAAATAGGAGAGTAGAATATTATATGGCTTTAAGACCGTTGCATGCGCGATTAATAAATTCCTTCGTTGTACTATGAGTAAGTACGTTACTTCTCCGGTTATCTTGGTCATGTCACTTAGAGGGATGCTAAGCTGGATACCGATACCTTTTCTTGGTGTGTCGGGATGGTCCCTAATCGTTACAAGCACTACCTTGGTACGGTTTAGGAATCAGTGTAATGGAATATTGTTCGGTATAGCTTGTGCTAAAAGAGTATGGACAACAATCCCTAGAAGGGACTTCGTTAGAGGGAGTAGTCTACCCATTGTCTTTGAGGGTGAGGTCCAAGAGTACGAGCCGGGTATATGCCCAAATATAAACAAGGGGCCTCGATCAGCTTTACACCTATTCTTAATACTTCCTCCCTTCAACTCCACTCTACCACTTTCTTTTTTGTACACTATTCACAAGTAATCATATAATTGCAATTTTCTCTCAATATATAAGTAAAAAATATATTCATGTGTGATCTTGTTTGATTCGTCTTTACGAGTACATTATTAATAGTAACTTTTATAATTTTTGCAAACACGTAGCTAATGATATTTATCGTGTAAAACACGTCTCGGCAAATGTGAAAAAGTTTTTTGGTAGAGTGGAGTTGAAGGGAGGAAGTATATTGGTTGTGGTAACATGTGTAATATCTCCTCTTAACTAAAAAATTAAGTCTATTTAGATTTTTTTCCGCTCAAATTACCACACAAATATTTTGGGCCTACATTAACTTTGGCTCAATACAAAGTGGGGCTATCAATAGCTTATGGAATATGTAAGTACAACCATAAGAACAACCACCACACACTTATTTAATCTCAAGGTATAAACTCACTTTATTCTTTACTTAAAAATTCACTTTATTTTTTACTTTAAATGACCTGAATAATAATGATATTCTAATTACGAAGTATATAAATTAACATGGCCGCAAGCGTAGGAGAGATCTAAACCATCGTGCTATTACTAACACACCCCCCCCCCCTCCCTTACCCATGTTGTTTCCTCTTGCTACATGAGTAGTTGAGTCCCTCTTTCACATGATTGGTTCAAAATTAATGTTGATGCAACCTTCTCTTCTTCCGCTTCCTTAGCTAGTGTTGGTGTGGAGTTAGAAATAGTGTTTGTTCTTGAATTGGGTCGGGGTCGGTCTACCAGGTTTCTTACCCCAAACCCAATTATTTGCGAGGTTTCTCGTCCTAATCTAGTTTCTTTAAATTCTGTATTTTGCATATTACTGTAGTATATTTATATATAACACTTTTCAATAGGGAAAAAAATACGCCGCACTAGTCTATTTGTAAATAATAAATATTGTGATTGCTTCGGATTGTATAAATTCTGTGAATGTGTTATTGCCAAGGCAGACTCGCCTCATGGTCCTTTTGCTAATATCATTCTTGAGTATAAGAACTATTAATGGGCTCAACTCGTTTGGAAATTGTCTTTGAGAAGAGATCGGTCAATCAAGTTACGGGTGCTCTTGCATTGCTCATTCTGCCATCAAGGATATTAGCTTTCATGCTGGACGTCTTGATTTGAAATATGATCCACCTTTTGTAACTGGACTTTGTACGATTGACTTTGTAATGGCAAATACGCCTCTTTTCACCGGTCCGCCCCCTAGATGTAACCAAACTACGAACTCGATCTATTTAATGTTATGTTTTTCTTTTCGGAAAAAAAAAACTTTTACTTTATTTCTTTATGGCATTTTTGTGGCTACTATCAACCGTGACACTATAAATTAACTCAACTTTTACAAATATACATTACTACTCATCCCCTTAAAACTTGCCAATTTACGAGAGAATAATATATTGGCAAATGACTACCAATCTACCATTGTTCTCCTAATTTTGTTTTAGCAGAAAGAGGATTTAGATTAAACGAAATTAAACAAGTTTAAATAGTACATTAGGAGGGCGTGTCGTCGGGTGATAAATTTACAAAAGACGAATCAATATTACACAAGTTCTTAGTTCTCATCATTGTTCTCCTAACACAAATTCTTGTTTCAGACAGTTACTTTTCGTCTGAAACTTTAAACGGGCATGTGTGACCATTTTTTGTTAAAATGTAACCATAATAGTATATTCAACATAACAGCTAGCTTATGGTAAATTGTTATTTAATAGTGGTTACATGTGACTGTAAAATAGTTACAAAATTCCGTCTTATTATTCTAGGTTAAAATGATCCGTCAGAAACAATACCAACTATTCTCCTAATTGTTACTCTAGTTTGTTACCTCCTATTTGATTATTCTTTAATTAATTGACCTATATATCGTGTTCTCCAAGTCGATGTCTCTTGAAAAGTGTTGATAAATGTACTTTATCAGATGAAGAGGACGTTGTTGTAAGCACGGACGGGTCACGTGCTGGTCGACATGATGCTCGAATGTAGAGACTAATTTTAAACCACAAAGTAATCATAATTTAATTCGTAAATGTTATGTTTGATGCACATGCATATATAGGAGTTGCTACAGATCTTTCTAAGCCTGGAATTATGGAGTAATTCAAAGGTTAATTTCACACAATGACGTTGATTTGTCACAATTTGATCCACTAATGATTGCAACACTTGGTCCTAGTCCTAGTTACTTGTTCTCATCTCTTGGCAATCAATATTTGTTCAAGTTGGACCCTCGTTACAATAAGCTAGTCTTCTGTCAAAACGATTTTACAATATCACATTATAAAAGAGTAAAAGACCATATGCGATTGATAAGGGTAAAGTCGCGTCACCTTAATCAAAGTAAACCTAAATCACTACTAACTAATAGTCAGCGGTAAGTAAGGTATCGAATCCGCAGGGAGGCGGTAGTAATCTAATATGTTAAACTAGGTTTGTCTCTAAAGTAACAATTTCGGGGTTTTGAGATTGAGTTTCTAGTCTAAAAGCAATCAATAATAATAACTAAAAGCAAACAATAACAACTAATAGTAATAACAACTAATAATAAGCAATAAAAACTAATAATAAAAGGTTGAAAATAATAAGATTAAAAGTCTAGGGTCTCAGGTTCACTAGGATTATTGTTCAGGGGTAAAGATGTAGTCAACTATCATGCAATAAAGTTATCTAAGGTCACAAGATCGGTCGATTCAATTATGCCCTTTAGATCTACAATTTAACATGCGATCGCTATCATTAAACGAGTTCTATTCAATTATCGTAGTCTATCTTAGTCTTAACCCGGTCGGTGTCAATCCTAATTCGCGAGACTAGTTAATTAATCCTGGCCAGTAATCAAAAACCTAGAATTAAAACGATAATCAAACGATAACCATGCAATTGCAATTCAATTAATTAATCTACCCCTTCTAACAATCCTAGATCCCCCTTTCAACCCTAGAAAGGAATTTAGCTACTCATAACCATATTAATAACAACAATAATAATTAAAGTAAACATGCTCAACAACAATGAAAGAAATAACAAAGAATAATTAAGGAACAAGAAGGTAATTAACTGAATAACAAAGGAAGATTTAAGAATACCGATTACAAGCTTGAACTAAAGACAATCGTCTTGATGAATAAAATCCAGAGGCAAAGTAAGCTAAATTAGGGTTTCTAATATTGAAGCATAAGAAAAGCACACCTAATTATGAAAGACGAGCTTTCTATTTATAACAAAAAAACTAATTAATTAGGTTAAAGGTTAGGAAAATATGAAAAGCCGCCGAAAAGCTAGGTTGCTCGATCGAGTAAGGGACTTCTGCTCGATCGAGCAAGACAATAGTGCGACTCGATCGAGCAAGGTCTCCTCCTCGGTCGAGCATACTCCATTTAGGCTCGTTTCTTTGGTTTTCTTCATTCCTTCTCTTTCGTTCTCGATTCCCGTGCCTAACCTTCTACGATCCGACTCCGCCATGCTTCATATCTACTCAAACAGCTCCAAATGCATCCAATCTGCATTAAAACATAACGGAAGTGGCAGAAACGATATTCTAGCTAAAATAGCATAAAAATAAGCAAGGAAAGACAATAAATCGAGTTATATGAGTCTAAGGGAAGCGTAAAATATGTATATAAATAATGATCATCAGCGATCACCAAATAGTAGGTTTTGGTTTGGTCCATTACCTTATAGCGTTGCTGGTTTTGTATCCATTGATTTATTATCATCGAAGTAAAGCCTTCCCGGGTTTAATCCTCTTATTATGGAAAATAGTGATTGACGGAAGTTATTTTAGCGGGGCTTTTTTACCTAAATAGTTACAATAATACTTTTGTAAAATAGTTTTATATAAAAAATTGTATAATTTTTTTCATAAACATTTGATCAGTTTATTTAAATGATGCAATTTAGTAAAATAGACAAATACACAATCATAATGTGGCACAAGAAATAAAGCTTTTTCCTATCCAATACCATATTGTATATAGAGTGCCTAGTGTTTGTAACCATGCATTGTGTATTTGTGTTGAGAAAATAAGATGGCGCCACCCGATGGTATTCAAATAAGATATTGCTTTGTAGTGTACTAGTGTTCTCTCTGTGAACAAACATGTATTCAACAAAGTAACTCATGCATGGGTAAAACACTAGGTAATGGCTATGGGTAGTAGCGTGTTCAAACTTTTCAAATCCAAAAATTAGATACTTACTAATAAACCTACTTTGAGAATATGGTGGCCTAATTCTTAGCAATAACTCGGTAAGGCATGCTATAGAGTATCTATTATCTAATGCGATATTTTCGGCCGATACGATAATTATAATTATTGCTTCATTGGATACTAGAATTCATATTTGATACATGGGTAACACAAATTAAGTTAAGAAAATCCATTTATTAGAGCATCTCCAATGGTTTAGCTTAGGTACTTGCTTGCAATTTTGTAAGCTAGTAGCTTAACCATTGGAGTTGTCCAAGTAGACTAGCTATGCTCAAATGGACCCACAAAATTTTTGAGCTAGTAGCTCCATGGAGCTACTTGCTTAAATGGACCCACATGAGGAACATAGCCAATAGAAAAATAGAAGAGTGTAATATGTTGGTCAACTTAAGCTACAAGTAAATTACATAAACCATTGGAGGAATTTCTAGCTTAAAATGGTAGTAGCTTAAAAAAATGATGTGTCAAAGGTAAGCTAGTAGCAACTAGCTTACCATTGGAGATGCTCTTACAAATCTCATTTATACCAAAGTGATCATATTGTATTTTTCGTTTTTCTTGTCTTGTAGATGACCCTGTAAATGAAAACTAAATAGATAACCACAATACAATGATGAAGATAATTTAGTATAAAATATTAAATAAACTATTTTGTTTGAAAATATTATAGAAAAAAAAGTATATTTGGTTAACATTTTTTTATATTAGTTAAATAGATTTAAAATTACTTACATACCCTTAAAAATTTTGGCGCAAAAACGAAAAAAATTTAAATTTTATTTTTTATTATTTTAATCATGGTGGCGTCCTATCGCCATCCTTTGTGTTGCCTCCTTATTCACTAAAGCTACCTAATTAGACTACATGTATAATACTTGGTATATATGTACACATTAGACTACATGCATGTAGATTGAATCATGTCTAATACATTGACCATTCGATACATTATCTACGATACCTACTACTTTTACCCCTCTGTTAAACTAGACTATTTTCGATTAATTCATCAAAAAAATATCTTTATAAAATTATACTCCGTATATATAAGCACTTTGTCAATCATATATAATATTAAAACTGAAGCCATCTACCTTATTGAATGACACGTGGCAATACCAGGCTAAAGGGTTTATATTAAAATATTATTATTGCTAAATAGCAGGATATTGGTTACAAAATATTTCCTTCTACAAAAAGTTTCTGAAAAGGAAGTTATCTTGCCTATATATGAGAAATAAGCATGATTATAGGAGTAAAATATTCGTAATTTGAAAAGATTATGAGCATTGTTTGGTTGATTTAATTTATTTAAAAAGAGAATAAAATCAAATTAATTAAGTTAGTATATATACCACTGTTGAATCTCTTTACCTGTATTAATACTATAGGAAACAATCTTATGTTATGTTATTGAAGATAAAGTATTTATGTTAATTAAATTCATATATGTACTTTGTATGTGTAGCCCATGAGTTCCCAGATCATTGAGATGTGTATTCCTTCTCGGAAGTAAACATCCAGTTCCGTATAACTTTTTTTTTTGAGACATTAGCCATTTTATGGTTTGAACATTCATATATTCAAACTCCAATTGCTATATGAACTTAATTTTACGTTTATGGCAAAATGGCCAATGGATTCAAGCTCTCTTGCACCGAGTAAGGTTAAATACTACCGGCATGTTCTTCATAATCTCTATAGTTGGTACGATGCTATTTTCCATGGTAGGTATTCGTTCCTCGAATTTGTACGGAGCATTTAAAAAAAGTTTCATAGTTTTATTATGTAAGTGATGTGTATTGTGTTGAAAAGAGTTAAATGTTGTTTGGTTTCTCAAATATGTGGGTTATTTTCATTTACGTCTTTAAAGCTAAGGATACGTGTAACAACCCAGTTTCTCAAATGACTTAAATAACAAAAATGCGGAATAAATACTAAGTCACAAAAATCAGTAAAATTTAAAACCGTCAACTCAGAATGAGTTGCTTCATAAAAACTGGATGTCAAAACATAATACAAAGTTTGCTTACTGAGTTACATTAAAATAAGGTTGGACAGTATTAAGATTTTGTTACATCAACTTATTAAAGATGAAAATTAGATAACATTTCCTCTCGACAAACCCCTTCCTAAGTTTCAGTCTTCAAGATCCAAGTCACCTGAAACATTATTAAAATAAAAATGCCCCACTTAGTGGGAGTAACCTAACCGTCCTCTATCAACGGCCTCAATCATGTAGAAAATTAGTAATGCAATTAGGCGGTCAAACATACAACTCCAGTCACATTACAACTTCGACACGTACACCATGTGATATGTACATGAAGTAGCACATAAGTTCATGTGAACAATTTACATTAAGCATGTGGCATAATGATCCCGAGAGCATAACAACATTATTTAACAACCTATTACATCAAACCTTCTTTATCATCAACATAAGATAAGTTCAAGTAGGCGTCATGTGAGTAAAACGTGTAGTCATTTATTTTAAAAACATTCATCTCTTTGAAATTAAGCACGGGACGTGACTACTAATGTCTCACGCGTACTCAAGGCTTGCATCTCACTTTGAGTACGAATGGGAGCATCAATCCCGCCGATCACACCGATACTAGGAGGTTTACATCTCACCCCTAGTGCTCAATATGATCGAATCACTAAATTGACTTAGTTTAACAACCGAAATCGTGGGGAAGAACAGACTGCTAATGAATGGTCTCAGAGGTCACATTTAAGTGACATGTCCCATACACTTCGAGGCACCAAGACAATCGCAACTGTCAAGGTCTTCACACGATCGCAACCGTGAAATAATATTAATTGCCAAGATATCTGAAAGGAAGTAAAGCTGATCAAGCTCCTGTCAATATATGCGCATATACCCACTCCACAACTCCTCGGAACACGCAACTCCTTAGTGGCAGTTGGTCGACTACTATCCTAACGACAATCCCTCCACACGCAGCTTTGGGATGTACTGTCCATACTCATATAGCATAAGCTCTCTGAGCAATCTCCCGTCACGTCGATCCCTAAACCGTACCAAGATAGCACCCAACACGCAAAACAAATGACTCATATATGTCTAAAAGATGCGATGTTACATAGATATACTGACCGACCGGAATATTACCAATACATTGGTATCTGGCTCAGAGGTCCCATTCAAGGGGCATACCCAAGATAACCAAAATTAGCATACTGACTCAGAGGTCCCGTTCAAGTAAATAATACCGGACCTATAAACTCATGCAGGTGCTAGTCCAAGTTAATATACATATTAACTCATAAGTGCATTAACTCTATTAGAGTTTCATAGGTATTAATCTTAATCGAGTAGTTTTCGCATTTGAGATTTGGTACATTTTCTTCAATTATTAGATTAGAAACATAATTCGTTATTTCTAGTTCATTATTCGAGAATTAATATTTCTAGGTATTTTATTCTAAGTATAAATTTACTTTGACTTAGTATCTTTTGACTAATTAATTAGTCAATGGGTAACCAAGGTCATCATAGTCAACTCACAGCTTAACTAATATTTTAATTAGTCAAGGCATGACTAGAGACAAGTCCCTAAGTGAGTATTTAATATTTCACCGATGTCCTTATATTATAATACGGATTTACTCAAAAATTCGATGGTAAAATGAGTGTTTTAAACTTAAAACTTTCAAAAACATTTTAGTCCAAAATTTTACTAAATTCATAAAGATCGTTAGAATCATCTTTAGACCTTCTTAAAGTCCTGAAAAGTCTTTTCAAAAATAGTCTTTGAGATAAGATACAATTAAGCTTTTAAAACAATTTTACTTTAAATCACTAAGTAAGGTAGTTTAAATCATAAAATGAATATTTTTATAAAAATATTTAAACATATATTTTTGTATTCTCCTTTATGTTTTGAACTTGAAATCATTTTATGGTTATAATCTAAATTCTTATTTTAATAAATAAAAAGTATTAAACTCGTATTAAACCATGAAATCAGTTTTTGTTTATTTTTGAAACCTGATCAAAACTTAATATTTTTCAACGAAACTTTGCATGCTGGTTACTAATGAACTAAGTGAACTCCTGTAATTATTTCATAATTTTTAAAAGAAAATATAATTTACTGAATTTCGTACATTAGTAATACTTTAATAAATCCTATAAAATAGAAGAAAAATCGTATCGATGCAAGGTCAGAGCCTAAAAATCCTATAAATCAGTAAGTACAACATATTAAAATTTCAACTCCATGCAATGTATGAAACAGAACGAGCATAATAAACAAGTTTCGGTATTTTCATAAAAATTAACATACACATATCATTTTCCATTTTCACCTTGTTTTAGTGGATCTAACATGTGAGTATCTACTAAGTATTTTACGCCTTTAGGTATATTTTTCATGTGAGGTGATAACACAAATAGTAAGATCACACATATATTAAAGACATGTACACTTATCATGATAACTTATTCTAGGCTATTATTCATGATGATCATTGCATGTAGCAAATAAATCTTATATTATCCTAATTACATATTTGTTAGAATAACCTATTCTACCAAGATTTGTTTATTCGCCTCCTAACTAAATTACTAGTCTTCTACAATTACGAGGCAAAGGAATTAGGTTAGGTTACCTTAGAGATTTTCCGGTTCTTGGATATAATCAAATATGCTCAAATCAACTAACTCGTCCTCCCTCTCATATTTTTGGTTTCATGACAAGAATGAAAACAATAAACAAGTTAGTAATAGCTTACATAATTAATTAAGTTCTTTATAATTAAAGAAGTGTTTAGAAAAGAAGAGATCAAAATTATACAAGTTGAACTTAGGATTTGAAGTTACAGAAAGATAAGTATAAGTAATGTTGGATGAAGTTTTGAACAAGTGAGGATGAATGCTAAATGAAGTAGAAAAATTGTGAGCAAATATGAAGACAACCCCCTTTCATTTATGCTCAAAGTTTACGTAATATTTGAGCATTCAAAGCTGAAATTTATTCACAAATGCCAAATTGGTGGGACAATGTAAGAGATGGTGAAAGGCATTAACAATAACAATGTGTAAGAAAAATGTAAGAGACACGTGACTCTTGTCTTGGGGTAAAAGTGAGTAAAGAATCAGCCACTTTTACTCAATAATAGAGGATGGGTGAATATATTTTTGTTGGTTTTATAGGAACAAGTATAAGAGTAGTTTGAGTCTACATAATAGATCTTATTAAGGCAAGAGCAACAACCGAGCAGGTCTGAAATTTTGGGATTGTTAATGGCAACTGAAAATATTACCATTGCGTCGGACTCGGAAAAATAATAAATTTAGGCTTTTGTTTCGCCTTAATCGGAGTTCGAATGAGGAATTACAGGCCAAAATACGAAGCCAGATTAAAGTTACGCGGGAATGAAAAATCGTAACTTACAATGATTGTTTCAAAAGCTACAAAGGGTATTAGATGAAATTTCAAGTTTCTCTTCTAAAATTATACTGTAATATTTAAGAGACTAATTATTCCGTATTCGGGCAAAGCTATATAAATAAACTATTAAAATTTACGGGGTGTTACAATGATGGAACGAGAGGAAGGGTGAGATGGAAATTTAGAGGGAGAGAAGGGTTAAATGTGAACTAATGAAGCGAGAAGGAGATGTGTATGGTGGGGTGGTTGGGGGGGGGGGAGACACTTATCATTTATCATTTGAAGTAAAGATACATAGTAGTAAAGATACTAAAACAGAGGATAATAGGATGGACAAAGGAAACATGGGAGAGGGATAAAAGCAATGAATAAGTTAACAAAAGTGAAGGAGATGGAGTTGGAGAGAGGGAGGGAGGGAGGAAGAGGGAGAGGGAAAAGCAAATGGATTACTGTGAGCAAAATAATGGATGATTATGTGAACAAGTGGGAGGAGATGGAGAGAGAGAAGAAGAAGGAGAGGCAAAACGATGAATATAAGAGGAAACGAGGGAAATAGCTGAAAGCAGATGGATGAACATGTGTTCAAAATCAAAAAAGAGATGGAACAATAGGAAAGTGGAGTTGGAGAGTGAGAAAACGGGACCGGATGAATGTGAATAAGTCATGAGAGAAGAAGGGGGGAATAAGAGAGAGGGAAAGAAGAGAGATAAATTGACGAATAAGTGGAGAGAGGCGCTGGATATGGAGATAGAGCGAGGGGGATAAAGAATAAGGAAATAGGTGGATATGTGAACAAAAGAAAAAGAGAGATACAATGATGGAACGAGAGGAAGAGTGAGATGGAAATTTAGAGGGAGAGAAGGGTTAAATGTGAACTAATGAAGCGAGAAGGAGATGTGTATGGTGGGGTGGGGTGGGGGGAGACACTTATCATTTATATGAATGTCATACCTATATGTGTGCTTGATACTATATTTCTATTTTCACCAGTGAGCTGCTATACCTGTTAAAGGGAGGAAGAAGGGGAGGGAGTTGTGTAAAATAATATTGTTTTTAAATTTATATCAGTAAGACAGTTATCGGATAAAGACATATCTTTACTTTCGGGATACTACATTTCTCTATGCACCCGTTAGCTACCATGCGTGTTTGATGGTGCTCATAACTATTGTCCGATTAGTTAATAGTGGAAGCTTGGTTTTGACCAAGGATCATGGAACTGTCCAAGTAAATGAAGGTTAACCTTACTAAAATGCAAAAAATATTGTTCCTTTTTCACTAATAGTCCCCTTAACATGTGTGTATGATTTCTCTGAAGACTAAGTTTACTCAAAATGTGAGAAGCGAAGTTGAAACAAACTCTTAAAGTGAGTGGGAGAAGGATGGATGGAAAGAGAGTTTGTGCTTGATTTTTCTTGGATTAAGAGGGAGACGTATTGGGGAAAGGGTCAGAGACTCGGTGTTTGGTTTTTTTTAGCTTGTGGGAGGGAGAGGGAAAAGTTGGGGAGGGAAGGAGAGCATTGAGAGGGAGAGGGCCGGGAGCGCACGTTTTATGTTTTTCACATTGTCTTTGCTTGTCTTGTACATGTATTGATTCTTGTCTAAATACGACTAGATGCATGCCTATCACGGCATCACATAATCATGAGCAAATGGAACATGGGGAGAGGGAAAGAGAAGTTGTTTCCGGTTTTACCCAGTTTGATAGGGAAATAGAGATGAACTAGGGAGGAAGGGAATAAGGGGAGAGGATGGGTGAGAGAGGGGGATGAGAGCGTTGTGCTTCTTTTTGTTTAGATGCCTTCGCATGTATGATGTACTCATAATTGATTCTACCTTATATAGGACCACATGCATATCTATCATAGCACCCGTATGACGTGCTTATATAGGCCATGCTTTATAACCTCTTATATTAAGAATTGTGTTAATGTCAATGGTTGACATGACATATGGCTGATGAGGATGAACCTATTCTAGATAAAACAATATGATGCAACAATTATCACTTTGATATTTAACTTTCCACGTCTTGTTAGGGGCTTCTGGCTTCTTGTGTTTATTGTTAGTAAGATTTGTACTGCTAAATACTATTCATTCACCGGCCTAAATATTTTAGGTCTATCGCACTATACTAATGACTATTCGCCGAAGCAAGTTCTCTCTCACTTCGACAAAGTAACTATTATGGAACTTTACATCGAGGAATTTTAAATTGTTATTATTGCAAGAGAGTAGCACAATCACTCTTACAAATAGATAAATAGCATGCTTATTGTTAGGGTTGTTAAGAGGGTTGTCAAGATCTGAGAGTTAATGGCTTTGCACTTTCTGACGCACGACGTTTATCATGTATAAAAACAGGTGAAGTGTCTAGGGAGTTTGCATTTGTCGACTTTGAAGAGGCAGGGAGGAAGGAAGTGAGAGGGGGGGGGAGGATGAAGTGAAATAAAGTTTGTGCTAAGAGGGAGTGGGATGAGCAAAATATTTAAGTAAATGATTGTTGCATTTGAGTATTGCATATTCTCTTATGCGTTTAACTTATGGGCTATGACATCTCATGCTAGAATAACAACTTTTAAGCAAAAAAACGTTT
The DNA here is from genome assembly GCA_022085475.1 of Heliosperma pusillum. Classification (NCBI taxonomy): domain Eukaryota; kingdom Viridiplantae; phylum Streptophyta; class Magnoliopsida; order Caryophyllales; family Caryophyllaceae; genus Heliosperma; species Heliosperma pusillum. The sequence goes on along the minus strand of JAIUZE010045626.1, from coordinate 17,745 downwards.
CAACAAAATATCTTTTACAAATTGTATATTAATGCCCATTCACCTTTCTACGGAGTTTAAGCTATAATTAACTTTGACGGAATATGTATTTAGTTTTTAGACACTTCAAATTATGCTTTGTTTCACTTTAGGGTTACTGCCGGCTATTTCGGTGATGGGCGACGGGCGATGGGCATGCATTTATATTTGCTTTTTGGTTTTATCGATGTTGGATTTTCAGTTTGTGATTATTTTGCTTGATTATGCATTTTCTTGAATCCCTTTGATCGTTTTATGGTGTTTATTTTTCAGCCTATTGAGGTTGTTGTCCTATTCTTGTTTGTACTCATGTGCTTAAAGTCTAAAGATTGAAACTTTGTAATAACTTATGTATGCATATTGAATTTTTTTTCTTTGATGAATAGGGTACATCACAGATATCAAATTCAAGTCTCGTCTTTTCAGATCATATGTAGGTGATTAGCTCTTTCTTTGGGTATATTTCTTCCCTTTTGATAAAACTGAAATGCTTGGTGAAAATGGAAAATTTGGAGGATGTTTAAAACGATGGGTAGTTATTTGTAATTTTGAGTTGTCGTATGAGACTGCGTTAAGTTTAAGACGACCTGTTTCGATGCTATGTATGTCAATCAATGAGTATAATCTGTGATGATGCTGTTTGATTTATCATGTCAACCAGACTAGACTTAGGCTGCTCTAAGGACTTCCATCCCCTGGATCACTGAAAACCCATGGCGTGACATCAACAAAAACACCAAAAGAGTAGGCTTAAGTCAGAAGAGTGCCAAGTATGCTGAAGGTAAGTGGGATGATAAGTAAAAGGGATAGGGTAGAATGAGGGAGAGATGAAGATTGCTGAGAAAGGGGAGGGAGAGTGTAAAAGAGTGGTAGGGAGATGAGGAGGAGAGGGAGAGTGGGGGAGAGCGTAAAGGACTCTCTCTTTGAAAAAAATCAAAAGTATATGTTACTATTGGATTGGATTGAATTGGAGATCACTTTAAGTAGTATTAACTGTCCGGGTCAATTTGAAAGAAATATGATGTGAAAAAAGAAAAAAAAATTGCAATCCTACATACATTAAGTTTCATATCTATACTTCTGAGCTTTTATTTGATTTCATTCTCGGTTGATTCGATTGTGGTTCAACTATTTCACATTGGCCTTACTTGAGATCGGATTTCATTGTTTTTTTTTTCACGACGTAGGTTTCAGCAGCCGTTCCGGCTCGCTGTGAAGGTAATTACTTCAATTTGATTAGTTTTTTTTCTCCTATGTATATTCCGTACTATGTTCATATTACTATGGCGCTTATAGTGTGTGTTTTGTTCAGGTTGCGGGAAATTTGCTCAAACATCAACGGAAGTTAGTCTTGTGGATCTTCATCCTACCGAAACATGGTAATTTCCTGGCTGACTAAGCGAGTCTTTTTCATTGATCTTTTTAATGTTGGTCGTTGTATCTTGTATTAATGTATATTATAAAATCAAACACTGGCACCAGATAAATGAATTTTCCGAGGCTATTGTATTGTCTTAGTTGCCTTTGTTTCTCTCTTACCTTCATTTATGAGCGAAGTTAAACTGGTTAGTGGTTAGCGGAGTAGTTTTGCACAAAAATGTTCCTTTATTTATGTACAAATGTCAATATAAAGATTACAATTTTTTTTTATTAATTTTGGCGAATATGTCCTTGTTTCCTTCTTGGGTAGCTTTAATGCTCATATAAGTTCTTAATGATATGGGTTTTCTGTTTTTTTGTTGTTAATGATATGTATAATAAGATCCTTCATTTTTGTTAACATTCCTTGCTGCATGAGTGTCCCACTTATCTGTTTATATAACTGGTCCGTACTGTGTTATTATATGCGTGATTTCCTGTTTTGCGTGGTCCTTGCTCCATGAGTTCCCCACTCCCCATGTTTTTTCCCCGCTAGGAGTAGAGTTACTTGCTTAAATATATTGAAATTCAGAACTATTGTCTCTTTTTAAATTTGCTTCTTTGCAGCTGTGTAGGTATATATTTCTTTTCTCGTCTACTATGTTCCTTTTATTAGTGCAGCTGATGGGTCGTCATGCCCTTAGTTGTTGTGAGAATTTATGACTAATGGAGGCATATGTCTTTAAATTGTAACGACAGTTGTATTGCGATATTCTGTTTTTAAAGTAAAAAACAAGCATTTCTAGATTATGGTGTTCTCTAATATGAATGGGCTTTGGCAGTGTATGCTTGCTCCACGTCATCTTATGTTTACATTTGTAGTAAATTGGCTAAATTATTTTTTTCCGTTTATGTTCCAGTTCAGATAAGATGGCGAGCTCTGTAGCCAGCTGTCAGACTGGCAGTAGAGGACAACGATTCACAAGTGCATGAGGTTTTTATGCTTGGTTGGCGTTTCTTTAGTGCTGTTACGGGGCCAATACTAATCCGTTGGCCAATCCTAGGCTGCCCTTTCATGGGCTCCTACGAAGACGTTTACTCCCTCTCACATAAGCCATGCGCGCATATGTTTACCCATCAGGATTTAAGCTAACATGCATCGATTATTATTACTATCATCCCGTAGGTTCTAGGTTGCGCGTCCTTAGCTATATTGGGTACGTTGATTTTTTGTGCTATAGCTTGCAGAGCACGCTATACAGCGCAGTTACGCACCGCATACTGTTCGTAAGTGGTGCCTACTACGTAACGTTTTTTGTAGCAGACAGTAATAATGTAATATTTCTGTTTGTTTGGGTAGGTCAAGAGGCTGCCTCATTTGGCAGTTGCGTACACTCAAAATGTATTGTGTTTTTTGTTAGCTTTTAAATAGTATCGATGTGTAATGTTTTTACTCTCGTGTCTTGTATATTCCTGAATAGGTTTTGCTATGTACTGGTAAAAAGCTAGCGGAGCTGCCCATGCCAAAGATCTTAACGAAAATAGTGGCATTACATCAAAGATCTTTCGTCAATTGAAATCGTAGACATGTTTGCGCACTCTAATAAAAAAACTAAAATAAACAGCTCATTTTCGTGGTGTTTCTATATTTTCTTTGTAAAAATAGTATGCCAGTTACGCCATGTCATAACATCTTTTGCATTCGTACATTTCTAATTAACTTAGGGTTCACTTTTAACTCCGCATCAGCTTCAAATTTCACGATGATCGTTTGATGTTAAACAAATAGTTATCTGCATATGATATTCAGCTTGCTATGGACTATTAATCTTTTAGTTTCTGATTCAATGTCCCATAACGAGATCGCAAAACGTTCGCCAAATTGGGGCACCGCGCCCGGTAGGGCGCGGAGCAACAACTAGTTTATAAAAAAGATAGAATTTGAAATATATAATAAAATAATCAGAATATTCTAGAGTGTTCGGATTCGGAGTTTTTCGGATTCGGAGTTTTAAAACGGTTTATAGAAAATGAAGGGATTTTCGACCCGGACTCCAAATAAACTCTAATGACTGTCAAAACGACCGTACCGGCGCGTAGATGACGACCAAAGGGTAGACACAAGTATTTGAGGTATCACTTGACGATAAAATTATGAAGTGTCATAAATCGTTTCGCGTACCAAATATGTAGCCTAATCATCACTGAGTGGTTGGCGGAAGATGTACAACTGAGGTATCTACACAATGTTACCCTTTGACTTATGAAATTACATGTATGATACTACATTACCCTAAGTTCACTGTTTTTTTTGTTGTAGTAGTTATAGTAAGGGGCCAATCAGTTAAGATGGACAAAAAATAAACATGGGTATCTCCAACACCTTCCCCGTATGATTGATTCACTTAAAACAGTACATTATAAACATAAGAAAAAATAGAGGTGTAATCTGATTAGACAAGAGAAGAACTAATTATTGGAGCAAGTATTAAGATTCATGATGATGAAGGTTATACAATGGCAGCTTCAAAGTCAGCTTAGTGATAAAACCATCAAATTAGTATGTAGCTCATAGAATTGCAAATACACATTAAATGCTATCAATTGTAAGCTCAAAATAAAGCTCGATATGGAGTACATACGCTTGCTTTACATCCACAGTCACATGTTCAAATAACTAATAACAATAAAAATCTTTCTACCGGGTATATGCAAATTAAAGACACAAGTGAAGTCATGTTTATTCACAAATCCAAATAGAAAGAAAGATTCAAATTTAATTTGATGACTATCTGCAAAAATATGATCTAAAAAAGAACAACTATGCCTCTGAGTCAGTGAGCATTATAGTGTTACTAGCTAGCTGGTGGGAAAAAGAATAAAAGGATGATACGTATCATCAGGGGCCAAGGCCAAACCAGAGCTGTCGAGATTTCCCTAGGAAGTAGCCGATAAGGTGAACTCTACGTGGGCCCACAACGGAGAAACTGACTTCCTCTGTCCAGATTCACTCGGCTTCGTTAGGTTTCATTCATGTTCTTTACAGCAGGCCCGGAGGTAGGTGTGCCTAAATCGGTTATGCAAAATCAAACCAGGTCCACCCTCAATAATCAGATCATTAACCAAAAGGGTTTTCTAAGATGAAACGGGATACAATCTACACGTATTTGCTATTTCAATCCTTATTCGTCGTGGACAAATTACTTCAAATTGTCAGACTAAGTTTATCAAGAACCCAAATTGCCCTCCCACCCAAATCTTTTCAATTAAAATTCATACGGTACCCCCGAACTATGACAATTTACTCGAAATACTTAAAATTTTGACCCGAAAAACCTTCAAGTGGTCATAACACATGTTTACAAACTCGTAAAATGATGATTTTTTTTTTCAAACCGTTCATCTTTCTGAGAGCTACGATTTGAAAAATAAAATTGTCGTAATTGAATCTCATGGCTAGGAGTTTTTGTATGTCAATAATTTTTTTACCGAACAAACTTTGAGTTGCCATATCTCTTGGTCACGAGTACCGAACTCGCCTATTTTTTTTCAAATTGTAGTTCTCGGAAAGATGAACAATTTGAAAAAAAAATCGTCATTTTCCGAGTTTGTAAATACGAGTTATGGCCAATTTAAGTTTTTAGGGTCAAATATTTAGGTATTTCGGGCAAATTGTCATAGTTCGGGGGTACCGTAGAAATTTTTCCTTTAAACAATCCCGAAAGAATTTAATAGACAAGTTGACACTAACAACTAATATCGAATAATAATCCACGAATTGAAAAACATAAACCTAATCGATGTAAAACAAATCGGGTTTTCTAAAATCAAAACAATTAGTTATCAATCATAACAATGTAACTAATCGCCATAAAATGAAAGCCAATTACGACAACAATATCATCAGAGGCATGATCCCAAAATGATTTGGGGTTCGCTAAAATGAATCATCCTTTAAGCCAATCCCTGGGTTATTCCACACCTCATAATGCGAAAATATAGATAGGAAAAGTGAAAAGCAAATGTATACTAAAACATAATACAAAAGTCAAGTTAAACTTATAGGTTGAAGTCAAAGAATTCCTTATAAAAACTTATAATTTACATTTAAAATACAGTTTAAAACACTATTTTGAAAGTTGAAGTAAAACTGAATGTTACGGAAAACCTTACAATTAAACCAAGTATTATAAAAAGAAATTTTTAGGTAAAACATTTAATAAATTTGAAAAGAAAACAAATAAATAATATTTTTAATATAAAAAAAATACAATAAATATAAATACTATATATTTCAATTATGAGGAGATCCTAAGAATTCACGTGTATCATGTCTTTCATTATGCCCTCTTTGTCGCCATACCCTATTCAAGCCCAAGAAATTTCATATCATGTTCTACCATTCTCGACCAAGTCTGTTTAGGTCTCCCTCCACCCCTAACAACCTTCTTAGTTCCCCAAGTTTCGAGCCTTCTTACTAGTGCTCCCATAGGTATCCTTCATTCTCACATGACCAAACCACCTTAGTTGGTTTTCCATCATCTTGTTCTATATTAGCGCAACTTTCTCCTTCTCCCTAATCACCTCATTTCTTAATGATTTTCTTCTTATATGTCCGCTCATCTACCTCAACATTTGTATCTCCACCACACTCATATTTTGAAGTTAACAATATTTCACGACCCAACACTCGGAGCAAGAAATAATTAGCAGGTCTAATAGCTATGCGATAAAATTTACCCCTTAACCTATAGGGCATACCTTTACCATAAATACCACGTGACACTTTTTGTGAGCCACATCTCTGTCTAACTCACCGTCTTTTTGGATCGGCATGGGAAATTCACATCCAAGCTTTTAAAAATATAAAAAAAATCGATTCGTTTTACGTCAATAAGATAAGCCTTTTTTTATTCGTAACGTAGAGTGTAATACAACTCAAAGTAGATTTTGGAGGGCAACTAATGCATTGAATCGTTTAGTTTACTTGCGAAAATTGGTTGTTTTGATTTCCTTGATTACGTTATCGTCATGATGAAAACCATTTTTTTTATTCAAAGTTAATTGCATGTAGAAGAAGGTAGACAAAAATTAAGCGAATAATTATGAAAGGGCAAAATTGAAAGTTCATTAAATACTGTCGACGATTCAAAATAATGTGTCAACGATCTTTAGCAGCACCTTGACCATTAAAAAGTAGGAGGCCCGTATTTGATGTACGATTTGAAAATGTAGTCATTCCTCCCTCTACTATGATTTTCCTATTTACTTTTGTGGGTCAAAGTTTGACCCAGAATAAACTAAAATCTAAATTTTTGTAACATAATTTTTACATAATTACAGTTGTTATCCAAAACTATTTTACAAAAATTAGGGTTTTTCTATACGGTAACCCTGTGTTTTTTCAAATTCTACGTGGTAACCCTACTTTTGAAAGATCACATGTGGTAACCCTCAAGTCTATTAATACGTATTGGCGTGACCCTTAACTATATTTTACGTTAAGTCGTCCGTTAAGTATGTGACGTGGCCAATTGAATTATGAAATTTTCTACAAGGTAACCCTCTATTTTTTAAAATCCTACAAGGCAACCCTATTTTTTTCCTTAAAAAAAAACAGTTTACGAAATACTTTCTTAGTCCCCCAATTTATCATCGTTAGCACGTTTTTCACTTAAGTACTCCAAAAAAATGTCAACTCTTTGTATCATCATCTCGTTAAGGTATCAATCAAACCGAGTTCAATGATTAACAAAGAAATCCAATATTAAGCTTTAACCTTATATTTACAAATGACTGAATGAGTAGGCACTCCTCAATTGTACACAACTTTATTATGCCAATTTGTCGAATAATTAAAGTGAGTCAATGTTAGTTGGTTACAACATTTCAGTTTTTGAGTATCAATGGCGTTTCGAAAATAAAAGTTTTTTCATTGGATGAAACCTATGAATCAAATTTGTGATTGGTTATTTCAATGCTTGATATATAACACTATTACTTTGACATTTAGAAAATTGTATTGGAAATTTTTTTATATCGAAAAAAGTTCGTACTTGATTTTCTTTTGAAACTAGGTTAATTGAAGGATAATAAAGGTATATTTGACAATTTTTGATGTGCTTGAGTAAAATTGTGAAATATATATTGACTAAGGGAGTATATTTTTAAGTATGTGTGAATCATAGAAAAGGTAGGGTTATCTTGCAGAATTTACAAAGTTAGAGGGTTACCTTGTAGAAAATCTCATAAATCAATTAGCCACGTCACATACTTAACGGACTAATTGACGGAAAAAATAGTTGAGGGTCACGCCAATACGTATTAATAGAGTTGAGGGTTACCATTGGAGATCTTTGAAAAGTAAGGTTACCACGTAGAATTTGAAAAAACACAGGGTTACCATATAGAAAAACCCATTATACTTTTACCTAAAAAATGACAATACTTATTACTTATATAAGTATAATAAAACATGGTCAAAGTGACCGTGAAAAGTAAATGGGAAAATCAAAGTGGAGCGGATGACGTAAAATTTTTTTACAATCAACTCGTGTTAAGATATGGTATGTGGGTTTCATACATACGTGTTTTTTTGTATCATATTCAAATTATAAATAGCATATAAGTTTTTCGTTTTTCGTTTTTCGTTTTTCGGCCTACATAATCAAAAGATATAATCCATTCAATTTTACATAAGGTAAACAATTATACATAATACTCGAAATTGAAGTTTGAGAACGAGACAAAGCGGGTATTTATTCCTAAGTTTTCTAGGATAACATGTACTCCGTAGTTAATTGTTGTTAGTGTTTAATACCATCTCATATTAAAGTATTGATATTTATCACATAAATTTCCTATTTAATGGTAAGTTTTTTTGGTTTTGCTTGTTTTGAGAGGCTACCTCAAGCTATATACCCGGTTTTGCTATGTGGAATTAGGAATGTCATTTTTAACTAGACGTATATAATAAAAATGGGTTTTTCTATATGGAGACCCTTAACTTTTTCATTTTCCACATGGTAATCCTACAAATCTGAAAAGTCAAATGGTAACCCTGAAGTCCATTAATTGCATTGACCGTGACCTAAAGCTTTGTTTCCGTCAAATTGGGCAGTTAGTTGTCATACGTGGCATGTGGGACTGCTTAGGTATACTATTACATGGGTCTCATGGGTCCTTGCCTAATACAAATGGAAAAGTTTATATTAAAAAAAAATCCTTTCTAAACCCTTCAGTTCCCCCTTCAACACACTTGACTCTGTTTCCTCCCTCTCATTTCATCACTGTCATCAAAATTGTGGGAGTAAACTCTCTTTTATGATTGGTATGTAGTTGATATACATTTTTCAAGAAACGACATTTTTTTGTCTCGTGGAGACTTATTAGCAAAGATGTTGTTTATTATGCGCTCGTATGACGGGTAGAATACCGATCTAGTCCTTGTGACTGTTATGAATAACATGTGAAAATATTCATATTAAAGAACCAAGAAAGTGGTCTTCTTGTGATGAAGTAATCATTGTAAGTGTGTTACATTGATATCAACTTCAAATAGACAAGTATGGTTCCCGATTGTAATTTACACATTTTGTTTATATGAAAAGTAATTGCATGCTGAAATGGTTTCAAGCACATTGCTATGACTAATCTTACAACAAAAATGAGTACTTTGTTGCTTATGAAGCATCAAATAGAGTGCGTAGTTTGAAAAATCAAACCTATACACACTATATACTTTGTTGCTTATGAAGAAACAAAGAGTACATTTGATTTATGAATCAAACGCGTGTTATTGAGTTTACTTTATTTAGATAAGGTAAAATAAACATATGCAAGATAATGACCGATGCAATGGTTGCATGTCCCGTACAAAACCTCTTTCGCGGCTATAATATGAAAAGTCATAATACTGCGATTTGTATAGGAAGCATTAGCGAGTGGTTTTAATACTACCGAGAGGTCTTCATTTCAGTGGGAGGTTATGTTCGATATGATTGATACGTTTGTATGACATGTTTCTTTTATATGATAAAAGAATTGATTTTGCATTTAATTATGGTATAATTGAATGTTTGTCCCAAAATAGTATACATTATTTAAACAGATTACCAAGTGCGTGACTTGGTTATGGAACTCTGTTTTATAAGATAATGTATTTATATAAGTCTCTAATCATGGCATAGTGAAAGGGACACTTATGCCTTATAATGAGTAGTATGTGAGTTGGTTGATGACTATGTTCCGTAAGTCATTGATATTGCGATATCAAACCAGGCACATTGATACATGTTAGGAATATGTATTAGACGGACCCGTCAAAGAACTTTGTTAAGGTTTCGCTTAGTGTCAACAAAGTTTCTTTCACCGTAATTGGTAGTCTTTAGACCTGAGTCTTTCATTATTCTGTACATGTGAAATGCTAGTTTTGACATCACCAAACGTCAACCGTGACTGGTGGCTATAAAGGTGATGGTTGGACTTGTCATGGAACATGTGATAGGATGTGGTTAGACAAGATGGGATTTGCTCCTTCTTTATGAAAGAAGTTTATCATATTCGGCCTCTCAAAGAGTGTGAATTGTGTAAGTGCATGGCCGTGCCCAGACGAGGTGAAAGTCAGTCGTCTGTTGTAACAATTCAGCTCAGAAATTCGAGAAAAGAGATTGAGATTTATAGGGATGATACTTCGCCAACCCTATTCTCATCTGAAGAGATAGAAGCAAAGAGATTATGGTGCCTTATAGGACATATGTGCAAGTGGGAGACTGAAGGAGTTAGTATGCCCATATGTCCGTAATATTGTATAACTGATTAATTCTATGTGGCTACAATGTTCTGCTAGGAGCCGCTTGTAGTCTGAGTCCTAAATGAGTTGGGACTCGGGTAGTATTAGTCAGTCCTACAGGGTCACACACTAGATGAGTATTGGGCAATATTATAATTAATATTGATTAATTATTAAAGGAGTAAGAATAATATTTATTATTCTTATTATACTTTCCTAATCCTAGATGGTCTAGGGTTTCCTTGAACTCTCTATATAAAGAGATATAGAGGGAGGTGTTTATCATGAGTTTTTTCTAGAGAGCAGAAAATCTCAAGGGAAGTAAGAAGGAAGGAAATTGCCCATAAAGTTTGTACTAGCATACACACTCATATTGTGTGGATACCGGTAGAGGCGCAACACTTGGGGCGTTATTGTGAGACGGTCTCACGAATTATATTATTATTCACGAAGCTGCGATTTGGGTTTTATTATAATTCTTTTTATTAGCATATTATTGGAATTCTTCCGCATCCAAGTAAGTTTGCTAATCCCCCTTTTGTTTAATCTTAATACTTAACATGCATGAGATCTTGGGAATTCGGTAATTCAAATTTGTTGAAAATCGTTACAGAACCCTTCACTAAGAACAAATATCGAGATCGATATTCTCCTAATCGTTGCACCCAAGATGCTCTGAGAAATGCCTTTTGTTGTGCTAGAATGAACACCAAAAATTACTGATAATTTTGTGAGAGTTTGATAATGAGAGATGTAGAGAAGAAGAGTTTATATCAAACTCTTCTCCTCTCCTCTTTTGACCGTCCAAATAGTAGTAGAGTAAAGAGAGGACTCTTTTTTTTCTACTTATTTTTAGGTTGTTAGCTTTTCATTTTAATGTGTAAAATGTGTATGTATTATTATTGTCATTTATGTTGTCACATATTAATAAGTTCATACAACATCTTGTAGTCGATTTATTAATACCGGTCTGACATCATTTATTATGACAATATCGTATAATATATACGTCAACTATAAATATCGTATATTTATAATTTGCTAATTAAATATAACAGTTTATATTTAATTACGAATTAACATTTAATTCGTTTAAGCTTACATTATTTAATCGTATTAAATAATTACATTATATACATCAATTAGATATAACAGTTTATATTCAATTACGAATTAACATTTAATTCGTCTCAGCTAGTATTATTTAATCGTATTAAATAATTGTATCATCATTACATTGACTAACCTTTTAGTCATATACATCGACTAACCTTTTAGTCATATAAGGCATCAATATGATTATATTTTTCATATAATCATATCTCTCAAACACATCCTTTAAGTGTGACTTTTAGGGACCAGTTGATCACCGCCATTAAAATGACAATAACGTCAAACTTCTAGCAAGCCAACCGTTATCGATAAACGTTAATCAACTGATAAGAATACTAAGTATACCCTGTGAACCTGTAAGATATTTATACACGTTATCACACTAACCGTGGAGGACACTAGCTCCAACAATCTCCCACTTGTTCTTACAAGTGTATGTGCGATAACCGATTCTTATATCCAAAATTTCTCCCACTCAATGTAAAACAATTTGCAAAGCCCGTATTCACAAAGGTCGTATTTTACAAGTGATCAATATCAAGAGTGGTTTTCCCGACTAGAGAGTAACTTAACTGATAAACGAATCATTATTCGAGCATGGCCATGCATTTCAGTTACAACTCCTCGAGTGGCCCTGAGAAATAACAAAAACCTGATAAAGGTTGGATATTTTCTTCAACTCGAATCCTGCAGATACAAGCACAGTATGAAATGACCCAGTAAAATCTTTTTAGCCTCCTATTAGACCATGAGAAAGAAACTAAATTCACCCAAAAATTGCCTTAATCTCAAGAGACAGTCGATAGTCAAAAGAATCGACTCTAGGAACACTATGGACGTCCAATCCACGACCTGGCACTGAATGTTTTTACACATTTAGGACTCCATAACGTTGTCACGATGTCCTACGAGGTATCTTTCTAACTCGTATCTGTGATCGATCAGTCAACCGTTTGACTTATGGCTCGTTGAACCCACCATCAATCAACTTCACAATATAATTGCCAGAGTTATCAGCTCATATGGGCGATTACGGACCAAACAAATATAATGTAATTCAGTTCACTTTGTGGCGTTCAATGTTGTCGTACAATCCACATGAAAAACAAAATATGAAACAATACGATGATGTTATAAATAGTATATGAAAAAGATACATTTATCTAATCCATATAAACAGCTACTACAACTCAGGAACACGTTTAATTCCCATGGAAATAACGTGCCCTTCATGCTTATCATATTTTAACGGTTTAGTGAGAGGGTCCGCGATGTTGTCATCCGAAGCAATCTTGTCTATCACTATCTCCTTTTGCTCCACGTAATCTCGGATCATGTGAGCCTTCCGAAGTACATGTCTAGACTTGTTGCTAGACTTAGGCTCCTTAGCTTGGAAGATGGCACCTCTATTATCACAATAGATGGTGATTGGGTCATTCGAACTAGGAACTACGGTTAGTCCTTGTAAGAACTGACACATCCATATAGCTTCCTTTGCAGCTTCCGAAGCGGCATAGTACTCGGACTCAGTTGTAGAATCTGCTATAACACTTTGTTTGGAACTTTTCCAACTGACCGCATCGCCATTAAGAGTAAAGACAAATCCAGACTGAGATTTTGAGTCATCTCGATCCGTTTGGAAGCTAGCATCCGCGTAACGATTGCGCATAACTTAGTATGTCCTCCATAATGTTGGAGCTAGTGTCCTCCACAATTAGTGTGATAACATGAATAAATCTCTTACTGGTTCACAGGGTATACTTAGTATTCTTATCAGTTGATTAACGTTTATCGATAACGGTTGGCTTGCTAGGAGTTTGACGTTATCGTCATTTTAATGGCGGTGATCAACTGGTTCCTAAAAGTCACACCTAAAGGATGTGTCTGAGAGATGTGATTATATGAATAATATAATCATATTGATGCCTTATTATATGACTAAAAGGTTAGTCGATGTATATGACTAAAAGGTTAGTCAATGTAATGATGATACGATTATTTAATAACGATTAAATAATATTAGCTGAGACGAATTAAATGTAAGTCGTAATTGAATATAAACCGTTATATTTAATCAATGTATATAATATAAGCTTAAACGAATTAAAATGTTAATTCGTAATTAAACATAATATGTTATATTTAATTAGCAAATTATAAATATACGGATATTTATAGTTGACGTATATATTATATTACATGCTAATATAACCGAAAAAGGAAAGAAAAAAATAGTCTTTTTCTCTCCTAATTTTCGGTTAATAAAAGATAAAAATAAGAGAAAATATCTCCTATTATTCTTTTATGGTAACTAGGTCAAAAACCCTAATAAAAAGACGAGTAAAAAGAGAATAGACTTCTCCTATTACTACTTGTGTAGTTCGGCCGAACAGAAGGAGAAAAGAAAACAAGTTATTTTTCTCGAATTTTATCTATCATTCATCATCACACAAAAAAAGAAAAAATTAGCAGTAATTTTTCTCTGATATTTTAGCACAAGCAAGGCATATCTCGGAGCATCTTGGGTGCAGCAATTAGGAGAATATCGATTTCGATATTGTTCATAGGCCAAATTTGCTAGGACCAAAGGTTAATTCTAGATTCATTATAATTCTATATTATGCAATTCATTTATGACTCGTAATTCATATACTATAGTTTCGTTATAATCCGTAATTTAATGAAGAAATATACCGATATTTCCCACAAGTGGTATCAGAGCCAAGGGCTACGAAATTATTTTATATGTTTTCATAATTGATGAAATATAAGATTAGAATCATAATTTTTTGTTTTTTTTTTTTATTTCCGCCGAGAAAAAAAAAAAAGTAAATTGTCTGTACTGTTCATTTGTACTGTTCATCCGTATAAAAAAAATTTTTTGCCTTGTTTTTCCATTTTGATTCATTATAATTGTTGTTTTAAATAGTTAAGCCGAGAACATGATGAATTTGTAGTTGTTTTGATTTAATAAGGATTAAATTAAAATGTAAATGGAAATCGATTTGAATGTTCATCGCTATATATTTTTCGGTATTCATTGATTTAGATATTCATTTTAAATTGTTAAATTGAATTATCTAGTTTGTATCGATGTTTAATAATGATTAGATGTTGATAATTTGTACCGATCTTGAAAATATTAGTAACATCAAATTAAATTGTATATTTTAAAAAAAAAATCTGTGGCTGCCAAAAGAAAAAAAAATTTGTTTCGTTTTTAATTTTTTTTTTTTTGGTCGTAAGTTTTTGTTTTAATTCATTATAATGATAATGTTTTGTTTATTGTTGTGAAGAAGTTCACAATAATTGGATACCCAATTATTTTAAAGAGGTTTAAAATAATGTTGTATTAATTCATGTTAAAGAATATGACTTAAAATTGCATTATGTTTGGTTGGGGTTATTGTGATTAATTAAGGAATTGTCACATAATTTTGATCATTTTAAAATATGGTTTGGATAAATTACTCTTCATAATTAAAGAATTATGTCTTGAATGATTAATTTATAGTTGATGCATTTTATTTTGTTGAATGAATGGTTGAATGGTTTAATTTACGTATTTTTGCAATCGGTTGTAATTTGTATTACCTAGTGTGGCCTTAGTTGATCATGTTTTCGTAATGATGGAAATATGATCTTTGATGTATTTTTGAGATCTCGAATCTCCATTTTATTTTTCATTAAATTATGTTTTTAAATTAGAATGTAAATAGGTTTATATTTTGTAATTTATTAAATGTATTTTGAGAAGACTAAAGATGGAGATCGGATTGCTCACTCCCGCTACATGGACCAAGATAGAACATCAAGACAAGCTTCTCGGGTCCAAATGGGTTGGATTCCAAAGTTGTATTTTGTTCATTTTGGTAGATAGGCCACACTAGGACTTTGTAATATTTTTATGTATTTTTTCCGTTCTTGTTGCTTTTTCATCACATGATAGTTAGTGCATCATTTTCCGCCTAAACCAAACCACCTACTACTAAAATGCATGAAAATTGACTCATATAGTTTTAATGTTAGTTATCATGGACATAAAAATGTCACTCGAATTTAAGCCATCATTTTAGTTTATTCATTCTCGCATGCTAGATATTAGTTCACTTAAAATTGAATTAAAATAAAATTGATGGGATCTTCCTCTAAACCTAAAATTGAGACTAGTCTTTATAGGCCAAACTACTATGAATCCCTTCTTCGTCGGTAGGCATATAGGACCTTACTCTCCATATAACCCTTTCTACATTGGGTAAGTAGTGTGTGTTGACCTATTTTATCTCAACATTATAGTCCGAAGAGTTTCTCGTGATTATGATGGACTAAAAATAGAATTTACAGAAATTTATCGACCAAGAATTCTAAAGGTAGAACTAGCCAAGAGGTTGGCTTATCAATTTACAGATAATTGAGTCTTGGGATCATTTATATAATTCTTGAGGGAGGTCAATTGTATAAATGCTCGAGTCTTTGCATTAAAACAAATTTTGCACTAGACTTAAATTCAAATCGATGAGTATGCTCATTATGGTTTTTCATCTTTTTAAGAGTAGAACTCGTTTATATTAATAATACTGCATATAACAAATGGCTGGAAATACTGATATCCCTATGCCAAGTGCCACGCTCGCGCGCGATTCCTGGCTTAAAGCTTTTATGGACCACATGAATCAGTCCACGCGACTGAAGAATGACGGGTCTAACTTTGCGGACTGGGAGGCGGCATAACGGAATGCTGCTATTGCTGAAGGTAAGCTCAAGTACTTTACTGAGCCAATACCGCCAAACCCAGGCCCCAATGCGAGAGCTAACGAGACACTTGAATATAGTGACTTCGTTATGGAAGCGGGTGCGATAAAGAACGTACTCATCTTTGCAATGGAAAGCAATTTGCAAAGACGCTTCATTGCCCAAGGTGCAAACAAGATTTTCACCACGCTCACTAACGAATTCTCAAAAGCACCAAGGATCGTTACTTATGAGCATACCTGTCGCTTCTTTGAGGCGAAACTCCAGAAGGGCCAACCGGTTAGCCCACACATTCTTGATATGATTGAGAATGTCGAGAAACTGGGGGCACTTGATTGCAAAATTAGTGAGAGCATAGTCATTGACCGTGTGCTTCATTCACTTCATGATGGTTTTGCCCTTTTCAAGGCAAATTACTATATGAATGATATGAAGAAAAGTCTTCATCAGCTACACTCACTTCTCGTACAGACCGAGAATGATATGAAATTGAGTGGGAGCATGAAGCAAGATGTTCTCATGATTTCCAACAAGGGCAAAGGTAAGGGCAAGGCTCATGGCGACCTAGCTGTAGGAAAGCCAAAGTTTAAAAAGTCAGGAAATGGCAAGAGTGGGCCTGGTGAGACCAGTGGCTCACAAGGCAAGGCAAAGAGCAAGGACAATAACATGGAGTGCCACCATTGCCACAAGACTGAGCATTGGAGGAGGAACTGTCCCGTGTACCGTGAGGACATAAAAGCAGGCCGCGTCACTCCTGTTGGTATGTCATCTTTTATTCATATGATTGAGATTAACCATGCAAGTTTCGGAATTTGGGTACTTGATACAGGTTGTGGTTCTCATCTGTGTAATCATTTGCAGGGCCTAAGAAACATCACACCTCTCGCAAAGGGTGATGTGGACCTGGGAGTGGGGAATGGAGCAAGAGTTGCTGCAGTTTCAGTGGGAACATATGTAATCCAACTCCCGAGTGGTTTTGAGTTATATTTATATAACTGTTGCTATGTACCCAGTTTATCTAAGAACATTATTTCTGTTTCCGTACTAGATAAAGACGGTTTTTTCATTTTCAATAAAGGACAATAGCTGTATTTTCTCTTTTAATGAAATGATTTATGGCAAAGCAGTTTCCATGAATGGAATTTATATCTTAGATCAAACCACAGAAATATTGCATGTGAATAATAAGAAATTAAAGGTTGGTGACAAAGATCAAACTTATCTATGGCACTGCCGTATGGGACAGATAAATGAGAAACGTGTAAAGAAGCTCATTGACAATGGGACTATCTCCCCATTTGATTACGAATCATTTGGCACGTGTGAATCATGTCTTATCGGTAAAATGACTCGAATCTCCTTCAAAGGTGTTGGAATGCGCGCTAGTGACCTATTAGGACTCATACATACTGATGTATGTGGACCTATGTCAATAAACGCAAGAGATGGCTATAGATATTTTATCACTTTCACGGATGATTTGAGTAGATACGGATATGTCTACTTAATGAAGCATAAAAGTGAGTCCTTTGAAAATTTCAAGGAATACCAGAATAAGGTTGAAAACCAACTGGGAAGAAAGATTAAAGCACTTCGTTCAGATCGTGGTGGCGAATATCTTTCAAATGAGTTTGATCAACACCTTAAAAACTGTGGTGTAGGATTACAGTTAACTCCACCTGGAACACCTCAATTAAATGGTGTGTCGGAAC
>JAIUZE010045625.1:0-51887 GCA_022085475.1 Heliosperma pusillum | reverse complement strand
TTTGAGGCGAAACTCCAGAATGGCCAACCGGTTAGCCCACACATTCTTGATATGATTGAGAATGTCGAGAAGCTGGAAGCACTTGATTGCAAAATCAGTGAGAGCATAGTCATTGACCGTGTGCTTCATTCACTTCATGATGGGTTTGCCCTTTTCAGGGCAAATTACTATATGAATGATATGAAGAAAAGTCTTCATCAGCTACACTCACTTCTCGTACAGACCGAGAATGATATGAAATTGAGTGGGAGCATGAAGCAAGATGTTCTCATGATTTCCAACAAGGGCAAAGGTAAGGGCAAGGCTCGTGGCGACCTAGCTGTAGGAAAGCCAAAGTTTAAAAAGTCAGGAAACGGCAAGAGTGGGCCTGGTGAGACCAGTGGCTCACAAGGCAAGGCAAAGAGCAAGGACAGTAACATGGAGTGCCACCATTGCCACAAGACTGGGCATTGGAGGAGGAACTGTCCCGTGTACCGTGAGGACATAAAAGCAGGCCGCGTCACTCCTGTTGGTATGTCATCTTTTATTCATATGATTGAGATTAACCATGCAAGTTTCGGAACTTGGGTACTTGATACAGGTTGTGGTTCTCATCTGTGTAATCATTTGCAGGGCCTAAGAAACATCACACCTCTCGCAAAGGGTGATGTGGACCTGCGAGTGGGGAATGGAGCAAGAGTTGCTGCAGTTTCAGTGGGAACATATGTAATCCAACTCCAGAGTGGTTTTGAGTTATATTTATATAACTGTTGCTATGTACCCAGTTTATCTAAGAACATTATTTCTGTTTCCGTACTAGATAAAGACGGTTTTTCATTTTCAATAAAGGACAATAGCTGTATTTTCTCTTTTAATGAAATGATTTATGGCAAAGCAGTTTCCATGAATGGAATTTATATCTTAGATCAAACCACAGAAATATTGCATGTGAATAATAAGAAATTAAAGGTTGGTGACAAAGATCAAACTTATCTATGGCACTGCCGTATGGGACACATAAATGAGAAACGTGTAAAAAAGCTCATTGACAATGGGACTATCTCCCCATTTGATTACGAATCATTTGTCACGTATGAATCATGTCTTATCGATAAAATAACTCGAATTTCCTTCAAAGGTGTTGGAATGCGCGCTAGTGACCTATTAGGACTCATACATACTGATGTATGTGGACCTATGTCAATAAACGCAAGAGACGGCTATACATATTTTATCACTTTCACAAATAATTTGAGTAGATATGGATATGTCTACTTAATGAAGCATAAAAGTGAGTCCTTTGAAAAGTTCAAGGAATACCAGAATAAGGTTGAAAACCAACTGGGAAGAAAGATTAAAGCACTTCGTTCAGATCGTGGTGGCGAATATCTTTCAAATGAGTTTGATCAACACCTTAAAAACTGTGGTGTAGTATTACAGTTAACTCCACCTGGAACACCTCAATTAAATGGTGTGTCCGAACGGAGAAATCGAACATTACTTGATATGGTTCGATCCATGATGAGTCACACGGTAGTACCTGATTCATTATGGGGTTATGCTCTTTTGTCAGCTGCTCTTATACTTAACCGAAGTCCTTCTAAAGCTGTAGACAAGACTCCATATGAGTTATGGAAGGGAACGGTCCCTAACTTGTCCTTTATTCGGGTTTGGGACTGCGAGGCTTATGTCAAGTGGAGACACGAGGATAATCTCGGCCCGCGATCGGTCAAGACATACTTTATTGGTTATCCAAAAGAATGTTTGGTCATTACTTCTATTCGCCTACTGAACAACGAGTTTTTGTTGCGGCTAGTGCGAAGTTCTTAGAGAAAGTGTTTCTCAAGAATAAGACAAGTAATAGAACCTTCGATCTGTCGGAGATTCAAGTACCAACAACCGAGCAACCAATGGAGGAAGAGGTTCCTTCAACTTCTGCTACGGTTAATGATAGGCTAAAATACGGTGTCGTTAATTCCACAAATTAGCTAAATCAAATAACAATTTATAAAACCAAATCTAGACTCAAACCAACCTAAATAAAAGGGTAGTAAGGGTAAGAAAAGGATCGAACCCAAGGGAAAGCGGTATTAGCTAAAATAATCTAATCTAGACTCTTGCAAATCATCAATTGACAAAATTAATGACTCTAATCACAAATTGAGACACTAATTACTAATTAAGATACTAATCAAAACAAAGACTTAGATTAATTACAAACTATGATATTCACAATGGAAAACATGTAGATAACAAATAAGGAGAAAGTTTTTCATGAGAAATGATTATCAAGTCTAAAAATTACTAACAACAACTAAATACTCAAAGATTCAAATATGGAGAAATAACTTAGTGCAATTATCCCAAGTTCCCCCACAATTAACAAAGTAATGACCCTTCTTTCCTTCCTTTCTCTAATTATCTATTACAAACTTCTAAAACTAGCCACCAATGAATTAAACCATCCATAAATGACTCAATACAACTAAACCCATACTTATTAAAACATAAGCATAAATAAAGATGCAAGCTTTAAGCACAAAACCATAGAAATATGCTAGAATCATGTAATAAAACATTAAACCATGTCCTAAATACACAATAACCCAAATTCCACTCAAAAGATTCCAACTTTTAAACTAAAGTTACAATCTTTCAAAGTTGCTTCAACAAATACCAAGACAAATCAACCAAATTCATCAAGACAAAGCAATTTAATCAAACCAACAATTACTAAGATGGTTAGTCTCAACAACCATTCATTTAACAATGAAATTCAAACATAGGAAAATGGAATTAAATAGAGAAGGAAGGATTAAAAAGGTCTTACAATGCTAAAAGGGAAGAACTTGTTCAAATTACACTAAGCAAAAGAAAATTAGCTACCCATAGTCTTCATATTACAACAAATTTCTAAGTAAAAACCCATTACAAGAGCCAAAGTTTAAGAACAAAAGTAGAGAAACCTAAGGAAAATATATTGTTGAATGTTGAATGCTTGATTCCCCTCTCTCTCTTCAGATTTCTTCTTTTATACCCTTGGTCCGCAAACCTAGGGGCCTTGAAAGGTGGGCTTCCAAAAGACAAGACGAGAAAATGAGAAAAACCCGTGCCGAGAAATGACGCAGGCTGCGTCCTACGACGCAGGCTGCGTCGTGCTGACGCAGGCTGCGTCCTACGACGCAGGCTGCGTCGAGCGCTGCCCGATTTTACCGTTGCTTCCTTCTTGACTTTCGTTGACCCATACTCTTTTGGCCCCGCCTTGACTTCCATTGACCCATTGGGCTTGGTCTTCATACCTTGGTGATTCATTGCTAGCCCACTCCAATTTCCAGGTTTTTGGGTCTCGGGTTTTCGGGTTTGACTTTCATTGACTTTCGGGATTTGACTCTCAAAATGGACTTAAAATACTAAATACTAACATTATTACAAAAACTAAAATTAACATAAAACATAGCTAATGACCCGTAAAAAGTAAAACGAAAGACTCTAAAAATTACTACTAGACACGACATAAAACATAGCACTTTGCTCTTTTGATGAGAAGAGAAATGGCTTGGAAGCCGCTTTGTCACCAAATAGTTGACCATGGTAGCATACCATGGCTCTTCCACTTGTATAGCATAAAGTGATTCATGAGGGAGACCTCCTTCAACCTCCTCAAGAGGGCATGACGGTCTTCCTTCATGGTTTAGCTGGCTCAAATGATCCGCCACCACATTCTTCACTCCTTTCTTGTCTTTTATTTCCACATCAAATTCACTTAGGAGAAGAATCCATCTCAACAACCTTGGATTTGCATCCTTCTTTGCCACAAGGTATCTAATGGCGGCATGATCGGTGTAGATGATCACCTTTGTGCCCAAGAGATAAGATCGGAATTTTTCTAGAGCATAAATCACACCAAGGAATTCCTTCTCCGTTGTGGACACTACAACGAAAACACAGGAAACTGACGGTTTTTCTGACGGAAAAAAAATTCCGTCAGTGATTTTTTATGACTGACGGACTACTGACGGAATACTGACAGAAAATTAAAACTGACGGATTATCCGTCAGTAACCGTCAGTGAAAAATGGCGCGTTGACTAAGTCAAGGGCGGCAAAATTCACTTACGGGTACTGACGGATTTTCCGTCAGGAATTTCTAATACTGACGGAACATCCGTCGGTAATTGTCCATTATACTGACGGAATTTCCTTCAGAAGCAACTAATAATGCAGTCAAATACAGCCCAGTCAAACATAGGTTCTGACGGAAATTCCGTCAGAAAAGTTCTCGAATTCTCGCTAAACCGACGGATTCCTGACGGAATTTCCGTCAGAAAGTTTCTTTTTATGCTGAAATCGAACAATCAGCCCGTCATTTCTTTCTTCTTCATTTTCCCCAAAACCTAACCCCCAAATCAATTTAATCCACTTTCCGACCACCGGCTCCATCACTACCACCGACTAACTTCCTCCGGCGACTACTTTCCGACCACCACATCCTTGGTAAGTTTAATTAACTATTTCATTCTCTTTCTTTTCTCATTTTGTTACTTTATATGTTCTTTATTAGTTGTTTGTTGTAGATCCGACGACCACCACTAGCTACCTCCGACCGTCGACCGCCGCTACTTGTCGCCGTCACTGCTTGTCGCCGCTTTCTTTGTTTATTTTCATCCTTAGGTATTATATTTGTCTTTATTTTAATTTCGCCCTCCGTCTTAATCATTTGTTTGTCTTTAATTGACGTAGGATAGTAGCCATTACTTTTTTTGTTAATGAAATTTTTGTTCTTAATTTAATTTCGCCCTCCGTATTAATCACTTGTTTGTCTTTAATTGACGTAGGATAGTAGCCATTATTGTTTTTGATAATGAAATTTTTGTTGTTAATTTAATTTCGCCTTCCGTCTTAATTATTTGTTTGTCTTTAATTGACGTAGGATAGTAGCCATTATTGTTTTTGATAATGAAATTTTGGTTGTTGTTAATATAATTTCGCCCTGCGTCTTAATCATTTGATTTTTTTGTTGTTGTTAGTAGCTAGTCATTACATGTGTCAGCAAACGCCAACTGGCGAGACCCCAGACGAATTCCGTGCATACTATAAAGCGGTTGACGGATTCGATAAGAAGTTAAGGCTCTTCGGGGTAGGAGACAAGGGGAAACAAGTGTGGTATGATCCACCATGCAACAAAAGTGCACGCGCTTCTTTCTCCTACAATCCTACAGATTACACCCAATTCGCAACTCAGAATACTCAAATGAAGGAACAATTGAATGCACTTGCGAATGAACGAGAACATGAGAGAACCGCCGGACTTGCCCTTGAAGCACAAGTACGGGCCAATCAACAACAAATGGATCACCAAGCCGCGCAAATGGCTGCCATGCAAGCGGCTATGATGAGATTTCTTCCCCTGGATGCACTGAAACTATTCAGAAAAGACAACTAAACAATGACAAATTGAGCTAAGATTAAGACACTTGCAAGTACTCTGTTTCTGTTTGAATTGATTGTTAAAGAACAAGGATAGGACCTTAACCAAAGCACAAAGCCAATGGTTGAGGGTTGAACCTTGATCCCAGCACACAGCTAAGGACCCAAGCTCACTTCCAAGAACAAAGCAAAGGAAGTTGTCTCAAGCACACAGCCAAGAGATGCAACAGAAACAAGGTTTCAGTTTTATGTTTTACTTCAAATCTGATTTGCATTTCATTAGGTAAAGGCCTTATATAGGCAACAAGGATACAACTCAGACGTTAGGAGATATCTAGGGCCACAAGGCTTACAACATGAAACAAAATAACAGCTACAAACTTGCAGGAAAACTGACATAAAGTAGATAAAGCAGAAAAGTAATTCTAATAGGACAATCTGCCTTAATGGGTTTGTTGGGGTTGAAACTGGTGGAGGGGTGGACTTCTGAGCTTGATTCTTGAGCTCAACTGAAGTGGGATGGATGCCAAAGGTCCTTCTAAAAGGCCCTCGAGTTTGTTTGATCATAAAAGGAAAGTTTGATAGTGACATGTTAACTACTGCAAAAAGGCTGAAATCTGGACAGTCTGAAGTTGTCCCTAAGCTAACTCTTTGTGTGTTTGTTTCTGGGGAGGGAAGTCCTGGGGAAAGTTGTAGAGGACCTTCCCAAGACATAGGTTTGAGGGTTGGTTAGGCTTGTTTGATTGTGTGGGGCCCCATGGACCTTGTTTAGAAAGGCAGTGATAGGCTGTTTTTGGCTGGGGGCTGTTTTTGTTGTGTTGGGTTTGTTGGGCTGTTGGCTGAGCTTTGTTGTGGCCTAGTCTTGGGAAGTGGATGGCTAGGCTTTGTTCTGGTTGTGGTGGTGTTGTCTTAGCAGGCTTGAAGTGGTTGTGGCTTGGACTGAATAGAACATTGTCATAGCTTGTCATGGTGTTGTCTGAATGTATGTTGTTGTTTTGATGTTGAGTCTTGTCTTGAGTTTGTGTCTTGTCTTGAGCTCGTGTCATGGCTCGTGTCTTGGCTTGGTCACATACTCCCGTTGCAACCTCCTTTTCTTGAAAAGGATTTGCCCTCAAATCTTCCTCACCCTCATCATCTGATTCACCATGGTAAGGACTCAGGTCTCCAACATTGAAAGTACCATGTACACCATAGCTTCCTGGTAGATCCACCTTGTAAGCATTGGTGCCTATCTTCTCCAATATCTCAAATGGTCCATCAGCTCTTGGCATGAGCTTGTTTCTCCTCTTGTCTGGAAATCTCTCTTTTCTTAAATGCAACCATACAAGATCTCCTGCTTTGAATTCCCTTGCTTTCTTAGGCCCCTTGGACCTGGCCTTGTACAACTCATTGGACCTTTCAATCTGCTTCTTGACTTGCTCATGAATCTGTATCATTTGCTCAACTCTTTTCTTTGCATCATAGCTTGCCTTGTTTCCTTTGACTGGTGCTAGGTCTGTAGGCATGAGAGGATTAGTGCCATAAACTGTTTCAAAAGGACTTTTACCTGTGCTGCTGGAGGGAGCTCTGTTGAAGGCAAACTCAGCTTGTGCTAGCTTGAGGTCCCAATCTTTCAATGACTTAGAAACAATGCTCCTTAAGATCTTCCCTAGTGTTCTGTTAGTGACTTCTGTCTGCCCATCAGTTTGGGGATGGTGAGAAGTACTAAACAATAACCTGGTCTTCAATAGCTTCCACAAGGTTCTCCAGAAATGGCTCATGAACTTTGTGTCTCTATCTGAGACAATGCTTCTAGGGACCCCATGTAACTTGACAACCTCCCTAAAGTATAGTTCAGCTACCCCCAATGCATCCTCAGTCTTCTTACAAGCAATGAAATGTGCCATCTTGCTGAATCTATCTACAACCACCATGATTGAATCTTTCCCCTTTGAGTTCTAGGTAAGGCTACAATGAAGTCCATACTGAGGTCTTCCCATGGCTTGTTGGGTACTGGAAGTGGTGTGTAAGGGCCTGCTTGAAAGTGTGCCTTGGCTAGTTGACAAGATCTGCATCTTTTGAGGGCATCTTGCACATCACTGAGCATCTTAGGCCAATAGAACTGATCTTGTAAGATGTCATAGGTCTTCTGTACCCCAAAGTGACCAGCAAGGCCATTGGAGTGAACCTCTTTGACCAGTAGTCCCCTATAAGGTCCCTTAGGCACACACAGTTTGTTTCCATAGAATAAGTATCCTTCTTGAGCTGTGTACTTGCTCCCTTTCTTGACTTGCCCTTCTTGGTGTACCTCCCATTCATGCTTGAAGTCTGGGTCCTCTTGATAGAGCTCTTTCATAAATTCAAACCCCAACACCCTTTGCTCCATGAAGGTCAACATTACAGACCTTCTAGACAATGCATCAGCTACAACATTGTTCTTACCTTCTATGTACTTGCTGGAGAATGAGAAGGATTGCAAGAACTCTACCCATTTGGCATGCCTGGGGTTGAGTTTGTGTTGTCCATTGATGTATTTGAGAGCCTCATGATCAGAATGAAGCACAAAAGGCTTAGGCTTCAAGTAGTGTCCCCAATGATTCAATGCCCTCACAATGGCATAGAATTCCTTGTCATATGTGGAATAGTTAAGCTTGGCCCCATTTAGCTTCTCACTAAAGTATGCCACAGGTTTCTTTTCTTGAGTAA
Source organism: Heliosperma pusillum (assembly GCA_022085475.1). Lineage (NCBI taxonomy): Eukaryota > Viridiplantae > Streptophyta > Magnoliopsida > Caryophyllales > Caryophyllaceae > Heliosperma > Heliosperma pusillum. Next base: position 43,797 of record JAIUZE010045625.1, on the reverse strand, counting down.
GCACAGCTCCTATGCCAAGACCACTGGCATCACACTCTACCTCAAAGAGTTTGTTAAAGTCTGGTAGAACCAATATTGGAGACTTGCACAATAGCTCTTTGATCAGATTGAAGGACCTTTCAGCCTTCTCATTCCACTTGAACTCTCCCTTCTTCATGCACTCAGTAATAGGGGCCATGATTGAACTAAACCCTTGTATGAACCTCCTATAGAAAGATGCCAACCCATGGAAACTTCTTACATCAGTAACAGTTTGGGGAATGGGCCATTCCTTGATTGCTTGCACTTTCTCAGGATCAACTGCTACCCCTTTCTTAGAGATGATGAACCCAAGGAAGTAAACCTCAGGCTGCATGAAGGTGCACTTCTCTAGCTTGCCATACAACTTATTTTCTCTTAGGACCTCAAACAACAACTTCAGATGTTGCAAATGTTCTCCCTTAGTTGAACTGTAAATAAGAATATCATCAAAGTAAACCACTACACACTTGCCTAAGTAAGGCCTTAGGACCTCTGTCATCAACCTCATGAAGGTGCTAGGGGCATTAGACAACCCAAAAGGCATCACCAGCCATTCATAGAGCCCATGTTTAGTCTTGAAAGCTGTCTTCCATTCATCCCCTGCTCTTATCCTCACTTGGTGGTAGCCCTGCCTCAGATCAATCTTAGTGAACACTTGAGCCCCACTTAGCTCATCCAGAATATCATTAAGTCTAGGTATGGGAAACCTATACTTGATGGTAATGTTGTTGATGGCCCTACTATCAATACACATACGCCAAGTCCCATCCTTCTTTGGCACAAGCAAGGCTGGTACAGCACAAGGACTGAGGGACTCTCTGACATAGCCCTTGTTGAGTAGTTCACCTACTTGAAGTTGGAGCTCTTGTGTAGCCTTAGGGTCACTCCTGTAGGCTGGCTTGTTGGGTAAGATAGCTCCAGGCACTAGGTCAATGTGGTGCTCTATCCCTCTAAGTGGTGGCAGTCCACTAGGAAGCTCAGTAGGGAAGACATCACCATAACTTTCTAGGATAGATTTGACCTCTTCAGGGATATCAATGATACTCATCCCAGTCTCCTTGACTAGCAATATGTACACAGGTTGTAGCTCACTTAGCTCTTGTGCTATTTCTGATTCACTTATCAACATGACTTCTTTGGAAGCCTCACTCATGGGGTTTGGGTTGATCTTTAAAGCAGGTGGTAAAGGTGCTAGGGTGATCTTCTTCTTCCCATACTTGAAGGTGTAAGTGTTGTCTCTCCCATGGTGTATGGCATCCCTATCAAACTCCCATGGTCTCCCAAGCAGAAGGTGACATGCATCCATAGGTAGAACATCACAAAGACTCTCATCCACATACCCTTTACCAATTGAGAAAGGTATAACACATTGTTTATCCACCTTGATCTCAGCCCCTTTGTTTAGCCATCTGAGTTTGTAAGGTAGGGGGTGGTCTTTGGTGGGTAGAGCTAGCTTGTCTATCAGTGTTTTGGAGGCCACATTAGTGCAGCTTCCCCCATCAATAATGAGGTTACATACTCTACCCTTGATGGTACATCTGGTCCTAAAGATCTGGTGTCTTTGGTCCTCTTCCAAAGGTTGTGGTTGAGTATGCATTACCCTCCATGTTACCAAACTTAACCCTGCATCAGGCTCTATCAACTCCTCACTAGCCTCTACCTCAGGCTCTTCCATCTCTTCATCACAGACCAACACTTCATCATCTCCCCAATGGATTACTTCTAGGGTACTCAGAGCCCTTTTAGATGGACATTCTCTAGCAAAATGTCCATACCCTTGACATTGAAAGCACTTTTTGAGAGGGGTAGTCTTCCTTTGGCCTGCCTCAACAGCCTTGCCTTTATCAAGGTTGAAAGGAGTCTTAACAGGAACCACAGGTTCTCCTATCTTAACTCCTACAAAAGGTTTGAAGGTGGGGGTTCTGGAAGGTGTCTTAGAAGCACTGGCCTTTCCTTTTCCCAATTTTTCTACCCTTAAAGACAAGTTGACAGCTTCCTCAAAGGAGTATATGTTTTGTAGCCTGACTTTGCTAGCTATCCTTTCATCCAACCCCTCTAAGAACCTTGCTATCTTTTGTTCAGATTTCTCAACAACCTCACATTGCAAAGTGAGTTGTTCAAAGTCTCTTAGGTAGGACTCTAAAGGTCTTTGGTCTTGCTTTAGGTGAGTAAGCTTAATGAACATGTCTTGAGTGTAGTCCCTAGAGACAAACTTAGCTCTCATTTTCTTTTTCAGTTTGAGCCATGACTTTACAGGTTCTTTCCCTTCTCTAACCCTCAAGGTTTTCATGTTTTCATACCAAAGTGAGGCATAGCCTTTTAGTTTCATGATAGCAACCTTAAAAGCCTTTCTATCAGTGTATCCTTTAAACTCAAAGACTCTTTCTACAGACCTTAGCCAATCTAAGAAATCATCAGGGTTCAAGCTACCTAGAAAGTCAGGAATCTCTACCTTGATATCTTTGTCTTGGTGTCTGAGAAGATTGTGATCTGAGCCATCTGAATCTGACATTTCAAACTGATCTACAGGTTGTCTCCTCCTTACTCCACCTTGTGGGAAAGGTGCTCCTCTTCCTCGACCTCTGCCTCCCCTTGTATCATTGTTCTGTTGGCCCTCAAGGAGTTCATTGACAGATCTAGAGACCTCCATTACAGTTCTGACAAGATCTTGAACTGTGTTTTCAATACCTGTGATTCTCTCTTCACTCATGGTTGTATTTTGTGTTTTTAATGTAGTTAGGTAGATGAACTCACAAACCAAAGCTCTGATAACCAATTTGCACTGAAACTATTCAGAAAAGACAACTAAACAATGACAAATTGAGCTAAGATTAAGACACTTGCAAGTACTCTGTTTCTGTTTGAATTGATTGTTAAAGAACAAGGATAGGACCTTAACCAAAGCACAAAGCCAATGGTTGAGGGTTGAACCTTGATCCCAGCACACAGCTAAGGACCCAAGCTCACTTCCAAGCACAAAGCAAAGGAAGTTGTCTCAAGCACACAGCCAAGAGATGCAACAGAAACAAGGTTTCAGTTTTATGTTTTACTTCAAATCTGATTTGCATTTCATTAGGTAAAGGCCTTATATAGGCAACAAGGATACAACTCAGACGTTAGGAGATATCTAGGGCCACAAAGGCTTACAACATGAAACAAAATAACAGCTACAAACTTGCAGGAAACTGACATAAAGTAGATAAAGCAGAAAAGTAATTCTAATGGGACAATCTGCCTTAATGGGTTTGTTGGGGTTGAAACTGGTGGAGGGGTGGACTTCTGAGCTTGATTCTTGAGCTCAACTGAAGTGGGATGGATGCCAAAGGTCCCTCTAAAAGGCCCTCGAGTTTGTTTGATCATAAAAGGAAAGTTTGATAGTGACATGTTAACTACTGCAAAAAGGCTGAAATCTGGACAGTCTGAAGTTGTCCCTAAGCTAACTCTTTGTGTGTTTGTTTCTGGGGAGGGAAGTCCTGGGGAAAGTTGTAGAGGACCTTCCCAAGACATAGGTTTGAGGGTTGGTTAGGCTTGTTTGATTGTGTGGGGCCCCATGGACCTTGTTTAGAAAGGCTGTGATAGGCTGTTTTTGGCTGGGGGCTGTTTTTGTTGTGTTGGGTTTGTTGGGCTGTTGGCTGAGCTTTGTTGTGGCCTAGTCTTGGGAAGTGGATGGCTAGGCTTTGTTCTGGTTGTGGTGGTGTTGTCTTAGCAGGCTTGAAGTGGTTGTGGCTTGGACTGAATAGAACATTGTCATAGCTGGTCATGGTGTTGTCTGAATGTATGTTGTTGTTTTGATGTTGAGTCTTGTCTTGAGTTTGTGTCTTGTCTTGAGCTCGTGTCATGGCTCGTGTCTTGGCTTGGTCACATACTCCCGTTGCACCGGACTTGTGCAACAACTTCCCTCCTCCACGTCCAAGAGATGACAACGCGGACGACGGGCACGGTTTTGGAGTACCTCCCGTTACCCCCTTAGGTTAGTAATGTTTAATTTACCTAAGTTAGGAACAGTTAAATTTGTAAGCTTGTAAATCCCCAAGTTGTATGAATTTGTTTTTTGATTTTATGTAATGAATTCTTTTTCCAATTTCCATCGGTCTTCACCTTTATTTTTATCGCCTTTTGTTGTTTTCCGACCGTGCGGTCGATGTGAGTATGAATTACCGCTTTGCGGTGAACGTATGTATTTTCTGTATTGCAGGTTTTGTTGAAATTTTCAACGTTTAAAACAATGCAAAAAAACGCATTGTGGCTGGACAGCAGGCTGCTGTATCCAGCCACTACTCTTTTAAGTACTGACGGAAATTCCGTCAGTAAAGTCAAGATTATCTTGACTTTTCTGACGGAAAATCCGTCAGTAAAGTCAATATTATGTTGACTTTCCAATTGAATTGCCTGACGAACCGTCCGTCAGTAAGTCGTCAGTAGTTTCAAATACTGACGGAAAATCCGTCAGAAGTAGTTTTTTCGTTACCAATTAAAGTGACGCGTGGTACTGACGGAAATTCCGTCAGTAGTTGAAATTACTGACGGATTTTCATTGTTACTGACGGATTTCGTCCGTCAGTTTCCCGCGTTCGTTTTGTAGTGGGAATAGTTCTTTTGAGCATCATTCAAGAGGGTAAAAGCATATTGGATCACATGGGGTCCCTTGTCACTCTTTTGACCCAAAACCACTCCCAATGCATAGTCACTTGCATCGGTCATGATTTCAAATGGAAGATCCCATCGTGGTGCTAGAATAATTGGTGCGGTGACCAATCTCTCCTTCAAGTCATTGAATGCTTTCCTACATTTGTCATCAAAAACAAATTCCGCTTCTTTGTGCAAAAGCTTGCATAAAGGGTTAGCAATCTTGGAAAAATCCTTAATAAATCTCTGGTAGAAACCGGCATGTCCGAGAAAAGACCTAATGTCTTGGGTGTTAGAGAGATAAGGTAAAGTTTTTATGATGTCAACCTTAGCCTTATCCACCTCAACCCCCCTTTCCGACACTACATGTCCTAAAACGATGCCACTAGTCACCATGAAATGACATTTTTCGGAGTTTAAAATGAGATGAGACTCTTGGCATCGCTCTAAGACAAGAGCAAGGTGTTTTAGACATGCATCATAGGAGTCCCCATGGACGGTGAAATCGTCCATGAATACTTCTATGATTCGTTCTACATAGTCGGAGAAAATACTCAACATGCACCGTTGAAAAGTTCCCGGTGCATTACACAAACCAAAGGGCATACGACGATAAGCAAATGTACCAAATGGGCATGTGAATGTGGTCTTGACTTGGTCCTCGGGTGCGATTGGGATTTGAAAATACCCCGAGTAACCGTCAAGGAAACAATAGAAAGCTTTCCCCGCTAATCTTTCTAACATTTGATCAATAAATGGTAGCGGGAAATGGTCTTTCAATGTTACCGCATTCAAGCGGCGGTAGTCAATACACACTCTCCAACCGGTTTGTGGTCGGGTGGAGACCAAGTCTCCTTGTGCATTCTTGACTACCGTCACTCCTCCCTTTTTGGGTACGACTTGAGTTGGGCTAACCCAACGAGAGTCGGAAATAGGGAAAATGATACCCATTTGCAATAGCTTAATTACCTCTTCTTGCACTACCTCCGCCATGGGTGGATTGAGCCTCCTTTGGGGTTGTCGGACCGGTTTGGCATCCACTTCAAGCCGTATCTTGTGCATGCAAGTCACCGGGCTTATCCCTTTTAGGTCCGCTATGCTCCACCCAAATGTTTCCTTATGCTTCTCAAGTAGTGATACCAATTTGCCTTCTTGGTCCTCGGTGAGTGTGCTTGAAATGATAAGTGGTAGGGTGTTCTTGTCACCTAGAAATATGTACTTCAAACGGCTGGGGAGGGTCTTCAACTCGACCTTAGGAGGTTGGATAATGGAAGGGAGGGGCTTGTGGAGTGGAATACTCAAAGCAAACAACTCGGATAGGTTCGCCAGTGCAGGACGCAGGCTGCGTCCAGTGACGCAGGCTGCGTCGTACGACGCAGGCTGCGTCGTGTGACGCAGGCTGCGTCGAGCACTGCCTTGCCCTGTTTTCAGCATCTCTATGACGTTGAGCTCCTCATATGTTTCTATTGGCTCTTCCTTCTCCAAGTCTTCAAGACATTCCTGCACATCAAAGGCCAACAACAAACGCAAACCTTCCTCTTCCATGGGGTTAGTTAAAGCTACCTCGAGTGGGTCTCTATCACAAAGTTTATACATTTGATTCACTAATGGCTCAAAGATATCCAAGAAGAAACAAGATTGATGGTCACTCGGGTGCCTCATGGAGTCATATATATTGTAAGTTAATCTTTTTCCTTCAAATTCCATAGTCAAGCACCCGTTTGAAACATCGATCTTGGTATTTGAAGTTTTCATAAACGGCCTACCAAGAAGGAGAGGGGTGGCACTAGAGCTAGATTCCATATCTAAGACGTAGAAATCCGCCGGAAAGACAAGATTATCGACTTCCACTAGTACATCCTCTACCATGCCCTTGGGGTAAACACTAGACCTATCGGCAAGTTGAATGACTACCCCGGTCTTAGACAAAGGTCCTAAACCTAGGGTCTCATAAATAGATAGAGGCATGACGTTTATAGAAGCCCCAAGGTCTAGCATGGCACGTTTAAAACTTTTTCCCCCAATAGTGCAAGGAATAGTGAACATGCCCGGGTCTCCACATTTTTGGTAAATTTTGTTTGAAAATGGCCGACACATGTTCACTCACCCTAACCTTATGGGTTCCCTTCTTTGGATTTCTCCTAGGTGTACAAAGTTCTTTCAAGAACTTTGCATACCTAGGGACACTATTCAACAAGTTAAGAAGCGGGATGTTTACCTCACATTTCCGGAAAGTCTCATATAAGTCATTCTCCTTGGCATATTTCCTTGTGCTTATCAAAGCACTAGGAAATGGGACTTCCGGTATGTACTCCTCCACTTCATCATCTTCAATAGTGTCTTTTCCCTTCATTGAAATGTCTCCCTTGGGGTCCTTGCTTGTGGATGCCCCTTTCTCATTCTTCGATATCTCTTCTTGACCAACCACCAATTCTCCTTGGTCTTCAATCTCAATGGTTTCTATCTCAATATTCTTCATCTTTTCCTTTCCTTTTCCAAGGGGGTTTACTTCCAACTCTTTGCCACCCCTCAATGTCATGGCACTAGCATTTTCCCTTGGTGGGGGAATGGTTTGAGATGGGAATCTTGTGGAGCTTGAGGCTTGGGATTTTGACAAATTTGAGGCCATTTGGGATAGTTGGGTTTCCAAGTTGTTCACCCTAAGGTTGTTAGCCTCCCTATCCTTCCTTGCTTCCTCTCTATCCCTCCTTGCCTCCTCCCTATCCTTCTCTTGATTGGCAAGAAGTGTTTGCAAGATGTCACTCAAGTTCCCTTGAGAAGAAGAATTCCCTTGATTTGGATTTGGTTTGGTTGTCTTTGGGATTGAGAATTACTTGGAAAATTTGAGTTGTTGGGTCTTGGGTTGTTGAAATTTCTTTGGGGATTTTGGTTGAAATTAGAGTTTCGGTTTTGGGTTGGATTTTGGGCTCTCAAGTGATTGAATTGACCATTTTCAAAACTCTTTGACTTGTCTCCTCCCCACCCCAAAAGATCACGATTTCCCACTTGGTTATACATTCCTCCACCACTTGGGTTTCTAGCATTGTAGTTCCCATACCCCATGGCATTGACACTCTCCATGGTGGCTCCTTGCTCAATCATGATGTAACATGTATTTGTAGCATGTTCACCTCCACAATAAGAACATTCAAGTGATTCGGGGTGTTGAGAAAATGAATTACCTTTGTTAACAACCAAGTTGGATACCAAGCTTTTAAGTTCACCCATCTCTTGCATGAGTTTGTGATTTTGAGAGGCATGAGAATCTTCCATGGAAGATACATTTCTAGAGCTTCCTCCCCTTTCATTCTTCCTCCCGTAGCTTCTTGTGTTCATAGCCAACTTCTCAATAATGTTGTTGGCCTCGGCCACATTAAGTGTATCAATGCCACCTCCGGTGGCGGCTATAATCATCCGTTGGTCGTTTTGGCATAATCCTTCATTGAAGGCCGTCAATAAATCGTCCCCCGACATCCCATGATATGGGTATCTAGCTACAAGGCTCTTGAAGCGTTCCCAATAGTCATAAAGGGTTTCCCCCATGTCTTGCTCAATGGTAGTGATGAGCTTCTTGGAATGGTTATGCCTTGAATCCGGGTAATATTTCTCAAGAAATTTCTTCTTCAAACCCACCCAAGTAGTGACGGAATGGGCCGGAAGACAAAATAACCATTCCTTAGCGGCATCTTGTAGAGAGAATGGAAATGCCCTAAGTTTAAATTGGTCTTCGGTCACTCCTTGAGGGATGGCCCCTTGGCATATCATGTGAAATTCGGCCAAGTGCCTATTGGGATCATTCCCCACCATTCCATGAAATCTAGGCAAATTATGGACAAAGAACCCCTTGAGCTCGAAATTTACATCCCCCATGGGAGGGTATGCGATACACAACGGTTGCTCTTCATAGTTTCTTGCCCGGATTTCACCAATAGTTCTATTATCTTCCATTTCGGGTGGGTAGATGATGTTCAAAGGTGGTGGTCTCCTAGGAGGTGACTCAAACACTTGTGTTCTTGTGGTTCTTGAAAAATATTGTTCCCAAACTCTTCTTCACTAGGCTCCCTCCCAAAGGGTCTCCTATAGAGGGGGTTCGAAAACAACCAATTGGAAATGCTACTTGAGGACGGGTCAATGTCTTGGTCACCAAATCCTTCTTGTGACCTAGGCATAAACTTTTAAAAACAACTCCACAACACAATTAGTAACTTCAAACCCATGTAACCTACAAACAATACAAAAAGAAATATTTGAAAAACAATCTAAACAAAATATGACACTAACAAGGGTTCAATTTGAATATTTAGCTATATTGCCTTCCCCGGCAACGGCGCCAAATTTGATAGGCTAAAATACGGTGTCGTTAATTCCACAAATTAGCTAAATCAAATAACAATTTATAAAACCAAATCTAGACTCAAACCAACCTAAATAAAAGGGTAGTAAGGGTAAGAAAAGGATCGAACCCAAGGGAAAGCGGTATTAGCTAAAATAATTTAATCTAGACTCTTGCAAAACATCAATTGACAAAATTAATGACTCTAATCACAAATTGAGACACTAATTACTAATTAAGATACTAATCAAAACAAAGACTTAGATTAATTACAAACTATGATATTCACAATGGAAAACATGTAGATAACAAATAAGGAGAAAGTTTTTCATGAGAAATGATTATCAAGTCTAAAAATTACTAACAACAACTAAATACTCAAAGATTCAAATATGGAGAAAAAACTTAGTGCAATTATCCCAAGTTCCCCCACAATTAACAAAGTAAAGACCCTTCTTTCCTTCCTTTCTCTAATTATCTAATACAAACTTCTAAAACTAGCCACCAATGAATTAAACCATCCATAAATGACTCAATACAACTAAACCCATACTTATTAAAACATAAGCATAAATAAAGATGCAAGCTTTAAGCACAAAACCATAGAAATATGCTAGAATCGTGTAATAAAACATTAAACCATGTCCTAAATACACAATAACCCAAATTCCACTCAAAAGATTCCAACTTTTAAACCAAAGTTACAATCTTTCAAAGTTGCTTCAACAAATACCAAGACAAATCAACCAAATTCATCAAGACAAAGCAATTTAATCAAACAAACAATTACTAAGATGGTTAGTCTCAACAACCATTCATTTAACAATGAAATTCAAACATAGGAAAATGGTATTAAATAGAGAAGGAAGGATTAAAAAGGTCTTACAATGCTAAAAGGGAAGAACTTGTTCAAATTACACTAAGCAAAAGAAAATTAGCTACCCATAGTCTTCATATTACAACCAATTTCTAAGTAAAAACCCATTACAAGAGCCAAAGTTGAAGAACAAAAGTAGAGAAACCTAAGGAAAATATATTGTTGAATGTTGAATGCTTGATTCCCCTCTCTCTCTTCAGATTTCTTCTTTTATACCCTTGGTCCGCAAACCTAAGGACCTTGAAAGGTGGGCTTCCAAAAGACAAGACGAGAAAATGAGAAAAACCCGTGCTGAGAAATGACGCAGGCTGCGTCCTACGACGCAGGCTGCGTCGAGCGCTGCCCGCTTTTACCTTTGCTTCCTTCTTGACTTTCGTTGACCCATAGTCTTTTGGCCCTGCCTTGACTTCCATTGACCCATTGGTCTTGGTCTTCATACCTTGGTGATTCATTGCTAGCCCACTCCAATTTCCGGGTTTTTGGGTCTCGGGTTTTTGGGTTTGACTTTCATTGACTTTCGGGATTTGACTCTCAAAATGGACTTAAAATACTAAATACTAACATTATTACAATAACTAAAATTAACATAAAACATAGCTAATGACCCGTAAAAAGTAAAACGAAAGACTCTAAAAATTACTACTAGACACGACAATATTTGACGTTGTCAGTTAACATCCCTATGGAACCTAGGAGGTCGGGTAGAGTCTCCATTCCTCCATACAGATAGATTGGTATGGTCGAGGAGAATGAGAGAGATAATGTTTTACTCCTAGAGAGTAACGAACCCGCTACCTATAAAGGTGCCATGACCTCTTCCGACTCTAAGCTATGGCTTGAAACCATGCAATCCGAGATGGACTCCATGTATGAGAATGACGTATGGGATCTTGTTGATTGTCCTCATAAGGTACGGCCTCTTCAGTGCAAATGGCTTTATAAGATAAAGCTTTCTGTAGAAGGACAATCAGACACCTATAAGGCACGACTAGTGGCAAAAGGTTTCACTCAAGTGCAAGGATTGCATTATGATGAAATTTTTGCACCCGTAGTTATGCTGCGTTCTATTCGGATAATCTTAGCGATTGCCGCTTTTCATGACTATGAAATTTGGCAGATGGATGTGAAAACCGCCTTCTTAAACGGTTATTTGGAGGAGGAATTGTACATGGTACAACCGAAGGTTTCATTGATCCTAAAAATCCTAAGAAAGTTTGCAAGCTTAAGCGTTCCATTTATGGACTTAAGCAAGCTTCTCGGAGTTGGAATCATCGTTTCGACCAGGTGATAAAAGAGAATGGTTTCACTCGATCGGTCGAGGAACCATGCTTGTATGTCAAGTCGAGTGGGAGTAAGATTGTCTTCTTAATATTGTATGTTGATGACATACTCTTGATTGGGAATGACATCCCTCTCTTATCTTCGGTAAAAGTATGGTTAAAGAACCATTTCCAGATGAAAGATCTGGGTGAGGCACAACGCATATTGGGGATCTGTATCTATAGAGATAGATCACGACGGATGTTATCACTCAGTCAGGAGTCTTATATAGATAAGATTCTTGAGAGGTTCAGCATGACCAACTCCAAGAAGGGGAACCTTCCAATGATTTCTGGGATGCATTTGAGTAAAGCTCAGGCACCCAAGACATCGGAAGAGGTCGAGCGCATGAGTCGTGTTCCTTATGCATCAGCTATAGGATCGATCATGTATGCCATGATATGCACACGTCCGGACGTGGCATATGCATTGAGTATGACGAGTCGGTACCAAGGCAATCCAGGTGAAACACACTGGACGGCTGTCAAAAACATCCTTAAGTACTTACGAAGGACTAAGGATTGGGTATTGACTTATGGAGGAGATACTGAGCTATGTGCAATCGGTTACGTAGATGCTAGCTTCCAAACAGATCGAGATGACTCAATGACAGGGTTGTCGCGTACCCTAATCAAAGATAAATAACCAGACTAGGCTAACAACAAATTAATGTAATTAGGGAAGTAAGGGGTCGATTTCGGGGAGACGGGAGATACTTGTGAATAGTTATGGTTAGAACTCTACCTAGTACGATTGGCAAATGTTTGTCACTAATTAATAAATGCTATGATAACAATACAATAAAGAAAAGGATCTAGGGATCGGGGTTCACATGCTAATCAATTTAAAAGCAAAGTTGATTACGGGTTTAGAAAAATCATAGTTGTCCAAGTCTGGTAGCGGTATATTCCTCTCGAATTCGTACTGACTTTTTAATGGGTCCTAACGTCCTCTCAGTCTGGTTAGGTCATTAAACTATTCTTGCCAGTCCTTTAATTTTCATCTCGACTCTCGCCCTTGAGACGGAAATTGACAAGTATAAACAATTGATTATGGCCATTAAACAAAGTCTATCATGAGAATCAAACAAAAAATAGAGACAACTAAAACAATCCTACCCGGAATCAATTTGTACTTATAGATTAATTAGACATGTTAATCCTTCCCCTAGAACAAAGATTACTTATGCATGATTAACAATGAAAGGGAAACTAAGATTATAAAACTAAGAATGGTAAACATAATAAAGGAAATGTAAAAACAAGAATAAGGATTACCGGAAAGGATGAGCAAAGATTGAAATGGAATAGGAACTTGAATAGGAAAATGCAAATGCGGAAACTAGAATTCCAATTACAAGTAGAAGAACTACAATTAAAGAAAACTTAGAACTAGACTAAACTAGAGAAAACTAAAACTAAACTAAAACCAAGAAAGATGAGTAAAAGAAGAAAACTAAACTAAAGAGAGAAGTATTTGTTTTGTACATGTTTTGTTGTGTGTGATGCTAGGCTATTTATAGGGTTGAGAGGCTGCTCAAATGTGTCCGGATTCATGCCCATTAAACAAGCCATTAAGCCTTACTTTAAAGAGAGGTAGATGAAGAGAAGATGCGTTCATCAGCAGACATACCCGATCGGGTTTATGGATCCCCGATCGGGGAAGTTGCACTCTTGGTCAATTGGATTTCGTTTGATCTTCTTTTGGTCCGTGACTTTATCTACCTTGACTCCATTGACTTTAGATTCGAATGGGAACGTAACTAACACCTCTTGGGCCTCATTTCCTCCCCTATTTGATCTTGATCATATCCCCAAGGGTTAAGGGTCGGAGCATGAGGTTTGAGACGACTTTCGTCGACGAATAGCAAAACCGTCACAACTTGTGCATATGAGCTCGGAATGACTTGAAACTTGTTCCCTTTGACTCGGAACCTCTAGATCCTTATAACATGCTATGTTAACCTCACGTAATCGTCCTTCTTAGCTTCTCCTTGCTCATATTTCCTTCAAATGACGGGATTTGAAGTAGAAACGACTCAATTCCTACAAATGACATTAAAGCACGAGAAATACTGCAAAGGAGAGATTGGTTCATAAAACCACTTCTTAAAGTAGATAAACCATATCAAATCGAGCTAAAATGAGGGGATAAAATCATACACATATTCATTTATCACTCAAAATCTCAGTCTGGATTCGTCTTTACTCTTAATGGCGCTGCTGTCAGTTGGAAAAGCTCCAAACAGAGTGTTATAGCAGATTCTACAACTGAGTCCGAGTACTATGCCGCTTCAGAAGCTGCAAAGGAAGCTATATGGATGCGTCAGTTCTTACAAGGACTAACCGTAGTTCCTAGTTCGAATGACCCTATCACCATCTATTGTGATAATAGAGCTGCCATCTTCCAAGCTAAGGAGCCTAAGTCTAGCAACAAGTCTAGACATGTACTTAGGAAGGCTCACATGATCCGAGATTACGTGGAGCAAAAGGAGATAGGGATAGACAAGATTGCTTCGGATGACAACATCGCGGACCCTCTCACTAAACCGTTAAAATATGATAAGCATGAAGGGCACGTTATTTCCATGGGAATTAAACGTGTTCCTGAGTTGTAGTAGCTGTTTTATGTGGATTAGATAAATGTATCTTTTTCATGCACTATTTATAACATCATCGTATTGTTTCATATTTTGTTTTTCATGTGGATTGTACGACAACATTGAACGCCAACATTGAACGCCACAAAGTGAACTGAATTACATTATAATTGTTTTGTCCGTAATCGCCTACATGAGGTTCAACGAGCCATAAGTCAAACGGTTGACTGATCGATCACATATACGAGTTATAAAGATACCTCGTAGGACATCGTGACAACGTTATGGAGTCCTAAATGTTTCAGAACATTCGGTGCCAGGTCGTGGATAGGACGTCCATAGTGTTCCTAAGAGTCGATTCTTTTGACTATCGACTGTCTCTTGAGATTAAGGCAGTTTTTGGGTGACTTTGGTTTCTTTCTCATGGTCGACCGTAACAGGAGGCTAAGTAGATTTTTACTGGGTCATTTCATACTGTGCTTGTATCTGCAGGATTCGAGTTGAGGAAAATATCCAACCTTTATCAGGTTTTGTTATTTCTCAGGGCCACTCGAGGAGTTGTAACTGAAATGCATGGCCATGCTCGAATAATGATTTGTTTATCAGTTAAGTTACTCTCTAGTCGAGAAAACCACTCTTGATACTGATCGCTTGTAAAATGCGACCTTTGTAAATACGGACTTTGCAAATTGTTTTACATTGAGTGGGAGAAATTTATGGATATGAGAATCGGGTTATCGCACATACACTTGTAAGGACAAGTGGGAGATTGTTGGAGCTAGTGTCCTCCACAGTTAGTGTGATAACATGAATAAATCTCTTACAGGTTCACAAGGTATACTTAGTATTCTTATCAGTTGATTAACGTTTATCGATAACGGTTGGCTTGCTAGAAGTTTGACGTTATTGTCATTTTAATGGCGGTGATCAACTGGTCCCTAAAAGTCACACCTAAAGGATGTGTCTGAGAGATGTGATTATATGAATAAATATAATCATATTGATGCCTTATTATATGACTAAAAGGTTAGTCGATGTATATGACTAAAAGGTTAGTCAATGTAATGATGATACGATTATTTAATAACGATTAAATAATATTAGCTGAGACGAATTAAATGTAATTCGTAATTGAATATAAACCGTTATATTTAATCAATGTATATAATATAAGCTTAAACGAATTAAAATGTTAATTCGTAATTAAACATAATATGTTATATTTAATTAGCAAATTATAAATATACGGATATTTATAGTTGACGTATATATTATATTACATGCTAATATAACCGAAAAAGGAAGGAGAAAATAGTCTTTTTCTTCTCTTATTTTTCGGTTAATAAGAGATAAAAATAAGAGAAAATATCTCCTATTATTCTCTTATGGTAACTAGGTCAAAAACCCTAATGACAAGAGGAGTAAAAGGAGGAGAGACTCCTCCTTCTACTACCCTAGTCACACGGCTCAAATAGAAGAAAAGAAACAAGAAAAATTCAGATTTTTCTCTCTAATTCTATCTATCATTCATCATCACACATAAAGAAAAATTAGCTGTAACTTTTCTCTAAAAATTCTAGCACAAGCAAGGCATATCTCGGAGCATCTTGGGTGCAACAATTAGGAGAATATCGATTTCGATATTGTTCATAGGCCAAATTTGCTAGGACCAAAGGTTAATTCTAAATTCCTATAATTTTATATTATGCAATTCATTTATGACTCGTAATTCATATACTGTAGTTTCATTATAATCCGTAAATTAATTACGAAATATACCGATATTTCTAACAACCGTTTCCCAAATGGGGTCGACCTCGTTGAAGTGACCCAGGTAGAGAAGTGGGAAGGGTTGGTTCTGGCCGAGGCTGACCCGATTGATGCATATGCTCTAGCGGTGGCAGCTATCCGGGAGATTTACCCGGACTCAATTTAGTTTGTTGTTGTTGTTGTTTGGTTGCTGTTGTTTGGTTATTTTGGCGCCATTTGTGTGTGGCGCCGTTTGAACTTATTATTTAATAATATTATTGTTGTTTGGTGTTTGGTTAATTTGTTTTTGACTTATGATTAGAAGTAAATAAACTAATTTTAATAATGGTCATAAATTCAATAATACACTAATTCACAAATTCAATTCAAAGCTATTCAATCGATAAAGCAAAATTAGAATTGAACTAACTCACAAATTCAATAATAAACGACATTCAGGAAATCCACAATTCAATAATAAAAATTGAACAATCTAGCTAGAAAATCTTAATAAGAAATAGTTAATGAAAATAATACTCGATTAATAAGGGAGATGATGACAGAAAGACGATCAGGGAGTATGTCTTAGTGGTGCAGTATGATCGCTTTGTGATAGAGTTTTTGTGTTGCAGTACAGTCGTATTATTAGTGTTGTGTGTTTTCTTCATCTTTATTAACAAATATTGACAACGGTTATTATAAACAAACCGTTGTGATAGAGTAATGACTACGGTTAAAGTAGTCTACCCGTTGTGATTAATAAACACTATGACAACGGTTTGTGTTTAATAACCGTTGTTATAAGCAATAACAATGGGTATATTTACAACAACTGTTGTTGTTGCTTACCTTTATTTTTTTTAATTATAAAAAGAGACAGCAATATCATAAGCACTATACACTGCAATAATAATCAACAGAAACTAAAACATGGAGACTGTATACTGAATGACCAAAAGCTAAATAATTTGTGAATATTCAACAATGACCAAAGCTAACAAAAGCTAAAAATAATACACTTAATGACTACACATCTTGAACTTGCTATAAATTCAGAAAAGAATACTCACTGCAAATAAACCAAACCAAAACCATCAAATTACTTATCTATTTTGGAAATTACTCAAAATGTTGCTCGTCCATATCACTGTGTCCTAATGAATGTCCCAGGCCATTTGGACGATGGAAAAATTATTGCCAAAAGCTTTACTCCTTTGAGGAATAAGCTTATTGAGCTGGGATCTCGGTCAGCAGAATTAAGGCATAATGGGCGCCTTGGAGATTCAAAGGAATACTACTCATTCAGTTTGGAACATCATCACTTGCAGATGCAGAATCAGCATTTAAGCTTGGCAATATGTTTCAACTCAGAGGTCATGGTAAGAGCGACTGGGTTGCTCCAAATAGATCAACAGTCGAACCATACCTCAGGGTAGCCAAAGACGAGGACGCCGAGCTTCTGAAGAATACCGTGGACTATTTCCACGTGCCGTATCCGACCATCTTGAATGATCAGTAGTCGGCCAATTCAGAAATCGTCGATGCCTACAACTAGGTTGTGGCTGTTTTCCAAGCAATGTACACCTAAAAATTCCAAGCAACGTCCTGTGTTAGATGTTGAGTGTCAATTGTGTGTGTGTCTGTATCCGCCTATCATAATAGCACTGTAATGGGATGGGAGGGCATGTGGTCTTGTATGTAAGATTTCCGCTATGGTTGTATATGTAGTAGTTCGTAAGTTCCTAAATGCAAATCTGTTCGGTAAAATAATGTATCAGTGCTTTACGTTTGTATTAACTATGTCGTTCCTAAGTTATTTAAAAAAAATCAGAAAGATAGTTATTTAAAAAAATAACAGAAACTAAAACGAAGATATATAGTTATTTAAATTAAAAAAAAAACAAATATATACGCTAATACCTCACATTAATAAACACCTCAGGATCGGGGACGTTTCTTGCCCGACATAGTTTCTTCGTTAACCCAAATACCTTCACCATGATCATCACGCATATAAATGCTTTCAATGTTATCATGATCAGTGTCAACATTGTCGAAATAAGATACAGTGGAAGAGTGATCCATTCCCTCAAACACGACATCCTGATCATTATCCCCACCATTATCGGGTGCACCCCGTCTACTCCTTATAGATAGTACAACAGACCACTTCTTATCCATAGGATCGGTGACATAGAACACTTGTTTAGCTTGGGATGCCATTATGAAAGGATCATCCTTATTATTGCCAACCTTATCCAAATTGATCAACGTAAATCCCATTTTATCCTTTCGAACACAATTGTTGCTGTTATCAATGATCGGTTGTGTCACCGCCCCGATACAAAAATAATTAACCGCACTTAGGCTAACAACATAAGGAATGTAATTAGGGAAGTAGGGTGTCGATCCTCAGGGAGTACGTGTTAACTATGAATTGCTATGGATTGGTTTTCATTTAAGTTCGAGTCACTTGAGGTGGTTGTATAAGCTATTAACATAAAATAGAATGACAAGTATGTAAATGACGATATGTAAATGACAAATATGTAAATTGCAGAATGTAAAACTCAAAACAGAAGACTTACCCGATCGGATTGTCACGTACCCGATCGGGGAAGTTCTCTGATCCGAATGACAACAATTAAATTCTAACTAAAGGCGATATTTAAATGACAATATTGAAAGGCTATCTAACTAGACTAATAAACTAACTAATAACAATAATGTAAACTACCTAAGAATAGAAATAAAATGACGATAAAGTAAACTAACTAAACAACAATAAAATAAACTATCTAAAACGGTAAAATAAACTAACTAATCAAATTGAAATAGTGAAAGAGAAATACATGTAAAACTAATTAAAAGTTTCATTGATACCAACATTAGAATTATTATGATTGTCTAGGCCTTGTAGCGGTATATTCCTTTCGGATTCGTACAGACCTTTTAGTGGGTCCTAACGTCCTCTCAGCATGGTTAAGTCACTAAACCCCTATTGGCAGTCCTAATCCCCATCCCAACTCTCGTTATAAAGATAGAAATTGACTAATACAAACAATTGTTTATGGCCACTAAACATAGTTATAGAATTTGGCATGACCAAAGGAAGAAACAACTAGATGGTTCAATTGGTATCTACTCTTCTTTTAATTCATTTAACTCGTAAATCATTTCAATATTACAACTCTATTTATTTTATTTACATAATGTTAATCTTACAATATTATATCTAATTTATGTGATCATGTGATTAAGGAAATTAATAAGAAAAAGATGTAGGAAATTAAACTATGAAATATAAATACTAAAGTGATTATGGTGATTATATTAATAATGATTCTAGTGATGAATTCTATGATTATATGATTAGGTAAATTATAATGTGACATCTTAAACAATATTTCAGTTTTAACTAGATTAATTTTAGATTGATTTCCTAACAACAAAAATATGAAAACAATACTAATTAAATTAAAGTTCATGATGAGAATTGCATAGTAAAAGATAGAGAATTACCGAGTTTGGAATATGAATATATAAGAACGAAAGTAAAGAACAAATATCCAATAACAAAAGCTATGACAACACTAGAGAAACACTAAGAAATAAACTAAAAACTTGTAAGAAAGAAACAAACTATGAAATGTGTTATTGTATGATAAAAAGATGATAAGAGATAAGTATATGATGATAAGATGATAATGGATGATAATTGTGTGTGATGATCATTGGCTTTTATAGGGCTGCATGGCTGCTGATCCCTCGTCCAAATTCATACCCTAGTCAAAGCATTAAATCACCCATTTAAGCTCGGTTGCAGAAGAGCGAGAGACGTCCCAATGCAAAAATACCGATCGGGTTAATGGTATTAATCCGATCCAATTAATAGCTTTGGTCAACTGAACAGGAAAATGATACGGTATACTAATAGACCATGGTTCATCACCATTCACATTCAAAAATCCTCCTAACATTTCTAACTCCACTCGTCTCACCAAATGAGGCTCAACACGACCCAAAAAGGTCCATCCCATGAATCTTTGCCAAATTCTAATGGCGGGATGATGGATGTGTTGGTGTGGGACATGGTCCCAACGAGAGACAGGGTAAGTCGAAATAGCACTCCAAAGCAGGCTAATATCAAAGCCATCTGGAGGTGAGGTAACAAAATCCTCAGTGGTGAGACCAAATTGTCTAGCAAAGTTCTCCAAGTTCATATTATAATCATCATTAAACAAGCGAAACTGAACTTGAGGCATGGTATTTCTATTTCTAGACCTATGTAACTCGAATGAGCTTAAGAATTCAAGGGTTAATTGAGGGTAGGTCTCATAACTAAAGTTCATGCTAGCATTCATACCTAGACCCCTAAATAACACTTTAACATGCTCATAAAGTTTCATATGCCTTAAAGAAGAAACATTGAGGAACTTGGTAGCCCTCATACCTTTGCTTTTAAGTATACACCAATTTTGCCATTGCTTGTGTGAACTAAATTCTACATCCGAAAAGTTAGGATCATGCATAGCATTTCCTTGATTTTCGGGTTGATCGTTTGCTTCAAGCATTTCTATATCTTCTTCTTGTGCTCTACTACTCTCTCCTTGAGTGGAGGTTCTTGCCCTCTTTGATTTTCTTAATGTAGGTGCCATTTTCTACAAATAACTAGTATTAAAACACTTCATTCATAAACACAAGTTGATAGCTTACATGTTAGAGTACTAAGTTTTGAGCACAAATTCAAGCATAGTGACCTTAATGAAACATTGTCATGCTATCTTTTGAGCACAAATGGATGTTTTAAGCATAACAATATGTCACTAAGATGAGCAACATACACTTGAATCATGAACTTGGCTACTACCTAAGGGTACTAATGCTAAATTAACATGACAAGATCATAAGTTCATAGTATAAAGCATGAATTCAAGCATAATACTACCACTTAAGCAAAAGTTCTTAGCATATAGTAAAGATGAGTATCCTAAGGAGTATATGAGCATTCAAATCAAAGTAATCATCCTAATTAATCACTAAAATTCACTCTATAGTATGTAAGAATCATTAGAAATCCAATTTAAACAAGTTTTGCAATCAAAATCAAGAACCCCCAATTTTGAGTTAGGGTTTGTTCATGTTGGATTTCTGAAAAATATAGAGAGATTGAAGTAACTAAAGTAGAAATAACTTACTTGATGATGCTTAGAAGTTGCCCTTGATGAACTATAGGAACAAATTTTGTAAGAAAACGCTAAGAATTGAAGGTTTTGAGAGAATTTTGAGCTTTGAAATTGAAGAACACGGGTATAAGGCAGCAAGCAAAGGGTAGCAAGTGGGTTTTATAGAAGAAATTAGAGCAAAATACTAGACAGCCAATTTACCCGATCGGGTATATCGCAATCCGATCGGGGCAACTTGCTGGTCCGGTTTTTGTTTCTATTTTCTTTGCCACTTGCTCTTACCTTTTGGCTATGTCCTTGCACATAATTACTAACCTTAGGGATCTTGGCAACTTGGGCCAAGGATAGCTCCTTCTTGTCTCAATAAGTCCTCCGATTCTAAGTACGAAAAACTATATACTAGACATGCATAATAACAAGTAAAACGAAAAATGGTTCCTAACTATTACAACACAAAATCCAAAAATAGAGCCCAAAAAAATAGTCCCAATAAAAATCATTGTCTAATAAGTAAAAGAAAGAATGCATAAAGAAAAAGAAAAGAAAAAGACGGGTTGCCTCCCGACAAGCGCATTTTTGAGTCATGCTAGACTATGTTTTGTTATCCCTCCTTAAGCCTTATGAAGGGACTTGAGCTCCTTGTAGCTGGATTCGTCCTTGAATTTCCTCATTTACCTTTTGCCAACACCCATGGCAATCTCATTCTAATCATGCCTCCGCAGCTTTGAAAGCCTCGAGGTCGCCACCTCCAACGCTCAACACAATCCCCTTTTTATCAAAGGTGGCACTCGATCCATCTATTTCAAACGTGATCTTTTCTCCTTTCACATCTATACAAGCTCCAACCGTATTTAGGAAGGGTCTTCCTAATATAATATAGTCATTCCTTTCCTTCTTTGAAAATATGACATAAAAATCGACGGGAACGAGGAAGTATCCAATCCGTATTGGGACATCTTCCACAATTCCTGCGGGAGTATGCATAGATCCATCGGCTAGTTGAAGGCTAGTACTAGTGAATTTCATTTGTATTGGGCAATGGTCATGATAGAAATCAAAAGGCATGACGCTAATAGCGGCTCCTAGATCACACAATGCACCTTTTACCTTATGAAAACACATTGTGAAAGAAATGTTGAAACAACCTGGGTCTTTAAGTTTGGAAGGAATGAGGATCTTCCCTTCTTCAAGGGTAGGTTCCTTGCGAGAGTCTTTGGTTGCTTCTTTTTGCCTAGATGTTTTGCCAATCCGTGCCTCCAATTTTGAAAAAGCTTCGTTTGTTGCCAAAGTTACTTCTCCAATTCTTTCTTCCAATTTCCCTTGAGCTTTTATCAATGTCATGATCAAAGCTTCGAGACGGGATGTCTCCTCATGTGTAGGGACTTTGGTTGGTTTGGCTAGTGTTGGATTGTTGCAAAGTTCATGGGGTAACCTAAAGATAGGCTCCTTACTCTTTTCATTCCCAAGAGGATGATCACAAGGTTTTTCACTAATCATGTCAATTGTGACAATCGGTGGTGCTTCACTCCCTTGAGTGTGTTGGCTAGAACTCGATGGGGTCAACTCCTCTACTCTCTTTTGGAGAGATAAAATGGCTGATTTGAGTGAGTTTAAGCTTGAAAAGAAGTATGAGTATATATTATGTTGGGATTGTATTACTTCCCTTAACTTAACATCTACTTTAGCTATCACATGATCATTTTGAAAGGATGAGTTTAGAATTGTATGAGGTGTATTTGTGGGTTGAGCTTGGCGAAAGTGTGGGTGGAAAGGGTTTAAGGGTGTGAGTTTGTTCCCACATCGTTGAGGTGTATGCCCTATGCCACCACAAAGTTCACATGGTGTTGTTAATGAGGTAAATGGGTTGAAAACTTTTGGGCGATATAAAGTGCTTTTTGGGGTGGTTTCGTTTGGTTGAACGGGACAGGCTAAGGAAATGGTAGTGTCAACATCATTTGAAGTTTCCACTCGACTCTTCTTTCGCTCACCCCCATTAGTTTGTGAACCTTCCCCACTTTCATTTTGTGATTTAATTGATAGGTTTGAGAAATTCGTTCTAAACCTACGGTGAAAAGCGATGACAATCTCTCCCACTCCATAGGTCTTGTGGCTTCCTTTCAACGACGGGTGAACCACCATTTAGCTTCTCCCTTTAGTGATAAAGGAAAAAGGGCTTCTCTAATTTCGTTTTGGGTGATTCCCTCCCTCACAAAGGTTTGACACAATTCGCAAAAGGTTTGTAGATGGTGTGACGGGTTTTCGTTTGGTTTTCCACTAAATTGGTTACCCTCAATGACAGCAATCAAAGTCATATGGACCCTTAGGATCCCACTAGCGAGCTCAAAAACCCGGTACCTTGGATGTGACACCCTCAAATTTGCGGAAAGAAAAAAAATTATTTAAATACATAAAAGAAATACGAGAATACAATACGAAGGTGTCATAAAATAAAAAGGTCATTTCACAACGGAAATAATATTCTACAAAAGAAATATACAAGACGGGAGACATATCTCCCGTATAAATACGGAAATAAAAGTGTACAATAATATACAAACTATGAACCGAATATAGGTCCAAGGTAAATACTTCGCTCGCTAGCTCGTCCATGTACCCCAAATATGCAACACCACCTGTTCGACCGCATTAAATATAAACACGGAAGCCACAGTCAGTGGGGAGTAACTCCGAGTTCTCCCAGCCACGAAATGTCGAGTTTAATTAAACATGAATAACATAAAAGCAATGTATATGGAAATACAAAACTTTAACATATATGATATGCTTTTCATGTTATGAAACAAATAACTAACATATAACCAGCATGTGAAAGCTATCATGTGAATCCGATAATAAAATATAACCCGAGGTAGGGAAGCTGGTATGCTGGCTCAGCGGTTACCATGTAACATGGCCCTGATACACTCAAACCCTAATCAACACGTAATCATGTGAATCAGTTAACAATCGTTAATCCAAACTCTATCAATCCTAGCCGGCTTGCATCTCACCTTCTAGAACTCATAGAATCATACATACATGAAAGACCAATACTTCTACAAACAGGCATAAGTTCTTAGGACAGTCAATAGTCGACTTCTGTAACTCGAGGCTATACCACAAGGTAGGAAAACATCCTAGTCCTAGACTGATCAGACCTAGCGACAACAGCTATTCCATTCCCCGTCGGGTAAGTGTGCAAGATGGATTCTTCCGTCTTTTCGTCTTAGGCACGGAATCCTATGCCTTGGTCTTGGTCAATGCAATACGGAATTGGGCTTGGGCTGATCTTCTTTTGGCTTGGGTTGATGTTTCCTTTTGAGTTTCAAAGCCAAAGTCCAAGATAAATCCAATTGAGGAAGGATGTAGCGGAATCGTAATCAAATCGTGAACTGGCTATCATCAATTCCTTGAAAACTCGTATCCTAGTGCCTTTGCTCCATAAAGTAGGAAAATATAGCAAAACCGCTTCATTTCCTATAAAACGAGTCAAAACACGCAAAACAACTAGAATAGCAATATTAGCTCGTTAATCTCTTAACAAAGTGCATAAATCGTATGGAAATCGAGCTAAAACGGGGGATAAATCAGTACAAAATATCACTTATCAAACTCCCCCAAGCTAAACCCTTGCTTGTCCTCAAGCAAACATAACAATCATAACTAGGACAAGGGTAGCTAACAATGATCAATCTATCATACAAATCTCAAAAAGTAAGCTCTTACAAGTAGATGAATCATAAGCCCGTTACAACAAGGGTGAAGGAAAAGTCGAATCATGGTTGAGATTTACATAACGGCGCAGCATAGAAAATATTCTTTGGACCTTTTCAGCTCTTGCATGATCTCTTTGACAATGGACTCTTACGATACACTCTTCACTCAAATTTTTGTAAAAATGGAAATATAGGTTCAAATTTGAAGTGACACTCACTTATCTACATCTTATAAGAATGTGCCCGCAGCCTAGTATGGTAGATAATCCAAAACCATTAAGTAAAACTAATCATGATCGAAATGTAATATAGGAAGCATTAGAAAAGTAAAGAAGAGGCTTGGGAAATTTGGGTAAGAAGGTGGACAAATGATTTTGGTCATGTGGAGCTTAAAGACAAGCTAGTAATAACCAAATGTGTAGTGGATACTCAATCCAAATCATACCAATTCCCTTCAACAATAGTCAAAGCCAAAAGCAGCATATTGGCTTATTAAACATGAAAAACCAAGTTACGACTTCCCATAATTTTTCTTTCTTTTCTTTTCATTGAAGCGTTTTTCCTCTTTTTTCTTTTCTCTTTTTCTTTTGAGCTTTCAATTTCACTCTTTTTCATTTTTCATCATTTTTTTTCAAAGCTCTTTTTTTTTTTTCCTTTTTCTCTTTCACATCAAAACCCGGGAATCAGCAATCCCGAGACAAGTTCACACCAAATGGTGGCATTATCAGAACATCGCAAAAGCACAGAACACCCCTACACATATAGTTAGTTACTAGCTCAACAAGGGTAGGCAATATTATAATGTAGCTAGGAAGAAGGGTGTTTTTGCGTGGCTTCAAAATGTAGATCATGACAGTAATACTTATAGAAAATGGAATAAAAACCATACTTATGCGTTTTGACGTAACACAGACTATAAGGAGAAACTACTCACTCCTAAACTGGGATCGGGTTCTGATGTACCGACCACTGGAGGCTCTACCTTACAATATGAGTAGCTTGCCAAAGTCAAGATCAAGCTTAATTAAGTCCAAATGCAATTTTCTACCTACTGTGTACAAGACATCCCCAAGAATGCACAATTCCTCAAAATATGACGAAACATCAACTTATAAAAACTATAAAATGAGAAACGTAAGACGGAAATGATCTTTTCTTTTTATTTTTTTTATTTTTTCGATCTTTACTTTTTCTATTCTTCAATAAAAACTAAAAAAATGAACTAAGAAAATTAAAAGAAAAATAAAAATCTAAATGCAAATCCTAAATGCAGATCCTCCCCCAAGCTAAAACGTCACATTGTCCTCAATGTGCATGCAATTATAACAGAAACAAACCGAGAAACGGCTGGTAGCACATGGAACAGAGAAACGATATGAAATTCTAATGGGAAAAGGGGCTTAAAAATAAAACTAAAAATGCGAAAAATAAGGGAAAGAAATAAAATTCTTACAAAATATCTAGCCTCCCCCAAGCTAGTATAAACAAGGGGAGCTCATCATCTCATCACAAAGGCCACCAGCTACGGCCTCTCCTCTCAGAAGGAGGTGGCTCGGATGCGGATCCAGAAGCATCTGTCTAGTAGGTATCATCTGCAGAATAATAGCTACCACGAGAAGTAATGATCCCGGTTGGGTCGCTGGCTCCTATGGACTGGTACTCTCCTACTTAGTGATCTCCAAAATCACCTCTATACCCCCCAAAACTCTCGACGCCATAGTCGGTTCCACAGTAATCCGGTCCGGTCGGCTACACACCTGCATCATAAGTAGTACCATACCCCCCCTCAGGCCAAGTATAAAAAGACGGGTGGGGGGCCCTCAGGTCTAATCACACCTTGCCTAGCAAAGTGGTCATAGATGGGGTGCAAAGCAAGCTGCTTGTCGGACTGAATTCTATTAACAGACAAGGTTAGGGCTTCAAACATGGCGGTCACATCGCCCGCAGCATGGGTCGAGTGAGAGGATGATCCTACCTCAGGGCGGCGGGATCTAAGTTGAACAGGGGGGTCAATGTGGGTAATATCCCCAACAGGAAGGTAGTAAGTGGGTCGGGGTATGATAGCCTCACCCTCTTGAAGTTGAGGACGGTGCCGAAGAAATGGAATTTGCTCTAACTCGGCGGTCAACTTGACCGAATCACGGCCAGTTATCCTTCAAATCATATGGGGGTGAGAGACTCGAAACCAGTTGAGCTGAACAAAATAAGCATAATCCAACCCATTTCCCATCTCGGTGGGAGGCGTAGTCAATTCCTGAAGGTCGGTGGTGGCTTGGTTAAAATTACAAACTCGCATAGCAAGGTGTGTGATACGACCTCCATAGACAATGGCAGTGTTCTTATCTATGAGAAACTCTACTAGGCGACCCCCTAAGCAGAGATGGCTAGTACTTAAGCTGGCTCCCTTCCCAAAGCGGAACTCTTAGGATGCCATGCCCCGACTTGGATATAAACCCACCAAGCCGGGACACAAACGCTATCAAGCGACAAACTCCGTATGCTCGTTAAAGATAGTACGGCCTATCAATGTCGTGGTCCAAGCTACTCATTTAGAATTAGAATGGTCAAGACGCCATATACTCATAATTCTCTATGGGTACTTAGTCAACACGACACCAACCATATAAAAAAACAGTCACGGGAAAAACATCCTATCATGTGACTAATTGCATATCAATAATAATCAAATATCATATCGCCTCATATCTACTAAGGCTAATTCATAATTAAATACACCTTACTTGAAGACAAATCCCCGACCCGAGTCCCGCGACGGGTCATCAGTCAAATCGGGGCTGACTAGATCTTAGTTTGACCAAACCCGTTGGATCAAACCGGCTAGAACAGAGTCTTTCTCACATAGACATAAAATCAACATATTCCTTACATGTTATTTTATTAAAACTTCTAACATGTGAATTATTATATTATGCCCGAAAACCCGTTTGACTAAAAGGATATTAAATTAAACTACGGTCTCGTCTTATAATTTCTAACATGTGAGAAATAATAATTTAATGAAAACCTTTTTAATTAAATATTTTACTTATTAATATTTCCCGCTTGCTAAATATTACAAAACACGATAAAAATGACGATAACTCAAAAACCGTCACAAGTCCCAAAGTGGGACCCACGGGCTGAGTTGGGCCCGACCCCACATGGGCCTGGATGGGCCCACGGGCCTGTTTTGGCTAAAATGGCTGATTTTTCTACTTTTACTAAAACCGCTTTCTTAATATTTCCCGCATGCTTTAACATATTTAAAACCCGTCAAAACAACAATTAAACAATCAAACATCGACACAACCCAAAGACAAAAACCCGGACCCACCATGGACCAACCCAGACCGGGTCTGAACCGGCCTGGACCGGTCTGGTTTGGTCCGGTTCAGCCCCTCCTCCACGGTTCACACAACCAAAGCAACAACCCCAAATTTCCAATTAATTCTAACATGTTTTTAATTACCAACATCCATTTTTAAACATCTAATTCCACCATCCATCATACAAAAATCATGATTATGAATAATCATCAAAATTCATCAAGAACACTAAACATATCAAAATTTCCTAAACAACATAAAAAAAATCATAACTTATTAAAATCATCAAAATTTATCAAGAACACTAAACTTGTTAAAATTTCCTACACAACATAAAAATCATAACTTATTAAAATCATCAAAATTTATACAACATGATAAAAATAACTACTTATCATATTACTACTAAAATCCATAAATCATAAAAACATGAACCAAAACAAAGATGAACCAAAATCAAAAGAAACAAAACTAAAGCTATGTTACTAACTAAAATCATAAATACCATAACATGAACCAAACCTAAAAGCTATGTGACATTATTTCGTCGAGTAAAACGGAATTGTTACCTTAGCTAGCAAACCACTTAGCACCAAAATAATAATAAGAAGTATATAATTAAGAAACCCTCCTACTAATCTTCACCCAAAATATACGAGTCTCCAAACCCGTCTTCAAAATCTTCCCCTATAAGAAATAACAAGAAAACATTATTAGAACTAAAAATATAAATTTCCATAATTAAAGTGTTGAAAACGATCTTGACGGAATCAAAATTAAACCGTACGTGAATATGGAGAGCGAAGAGGAGAGTCTAGAAATATAAGATAGGAAGGATTTAATTAAGAAATGAAGATTTTATGAAGGTTTTGCTCAAGAACGATGAAGAACAAATGATGAACGACGAAGAACACGAAGAACGATTAAAGAAAGCGATATTTTGATCTTTATTTGATTTATTGTAAAATGAAAAGTTGTTTGTGAGTAAGGAAGAGTGGGTTGAGCCGTGTGTTTATAGGCAAATAAGGATGTCGAGTTTTGAAATTGTTGTTACGTAATTGACTCGCGTTTAATAATTATTTTACGGTAATTGATTAAATATAATTAACGATTAAGTTAATTACAACAAATATCTAGATATTATGATATTGTAATCAAAAGAAATGAAAATATCAAGGGCTATTAGAGGACTAAAGGAGCCGTGTGGTATGAGCTTGTCGGGTCTGATTTCGAGCGTTTTGCGTAGTTTTCGTTAACTGATCGATAAAGTGAAATAATATCTAGATATTATGATATTATTATCAAAAGTAATGAAAATATCAAGCCCTATTAGAGGGGAAAGAGAGCCGTGTGGGATAGGTGATATCGGGTCTGATTTTTCTCGATTTGCGTAATCTTCCGTTGACGGATCGATAAAGTAACCAATATCTAAGATATTTGTATTAGTTTAATCGAAAGAATTAAAATATCTAAAGTGAGTGGAAAACGATGACATGGCCGCGTGACTCATGCCAAAGTCGAGTTTCGATTTCGTTTCGCGCTTTACGATGAGTCGGGAATAGTTAAATGACGTTCGGTTAAAACCGTAACGTTATTCTTTAAATTCCGAATAAATTCAAAATAATTATATTAAATTATGATAAATCTTAATAAATCTAAATAAAAATAAATCAAAAATATTATTTTTTTAAATAAAATTTCGGTCCTCAAACTTATTAGGCGAGTCGGGAAAAAGTCAACGGAAGTCAAAGTTGACTGAAAAGTCGAGAAAAGTCGAAGATGACTTACAAGTCAAGAAAAGTTTAGGACGACTTAAAAGTCAAGAAAAAGTCAATGACGACTTTAAAAAGTCAAGGAAAAGTCAAAGACGACTTAAAAGTCAAGAAAAGTCAAAGATGACTAAAAACGGTCTTTTCATGAAATCCCACAGAAATTCCAAATACGAACGCGGAATTTCAAAATAAGACTCGGAACAAAAATTTCTATTTTAAAAACTTAAGTTCTACTGAAAAGTGTTAGTAAATATTTTTTACTAGAAAAATCGGGTACTTTTCGGGTTGTTACATTGGATCTTCCCTTGTTAGTACCATTTTTGTCAACCTACAAGAAAAAAACACAACGATGAAAGTTAGTAACGATTTAGGTACGGTTGCACCTAGAAATGATAAACAAAAACCAACAATACATAGATAAACAAAACCGTGCTCCCCGGCAACGGCGCCAAAATTTGATCGGTTATGTCGCGGTCCCGATACAAAAATAATTACCCGTACTTAAGCTAACAACATAAGGAATGTAATTAGGGAAGTAGGGTGTCGATCCTAAGGGAGTACGTGTTAACTATGAATTGCTATGGATTGATTTTCATTTAAGTTCGAGTCACTTGAGGTGGTTGTATAAGCTATTAACATAAAATAAAATGACAAGTATGTAAATGACGATATGTAAATGACAAATATGTAAATTGCAGAATGTAAAACTCAAAACAGAAGACTTACCCGATCGGGTTGTCACGTACCCGATCGGGGAAGTTCTCTGATCCGAATGACAACAATTAAATTCTAACTAAAGGCGATATTTAAATGACAATATTGAAAGACTATCTAACTAAACTGATAAACTTGATAATAATAATAAAGTAAACTATCTAAGAATGGAAATAGAAAGACGATAAAGTAAACTAACTAGATAATAATAATAAAGTAAACTATCTAAAACGGTAAAATAAACTAACTAATCAAATTGAAATAGTGAAAGAGAAATACATGTAAAACTAATTAAAAGTTTCATTGATACCAACATTAGAATTACTATGATTGTCTAGGCCTTGTAGCGGTATATTCCTTTCGGATTCGTACCGACCTTTTAGTGGGTCCTAACGTCCTCTCAGCATGGTTAGGTCACTAAACCCCTATTGGCAGTCCTAATTCCCATCCCAACTCTCGTTATAAAGATAGAAATTGACTAATACAAACAATTGTTTATGGCCACTAAACATAGTTATAGAATTTGGCATGACCAAAGGAAGAAACAACTAGATGGTTCAATTGGTATCTACTCTTCTTTTAATTCATTTAACTCGTAAATCATTTCAATATTACAACTCTATTTATTTTATTTACATAATGTTAATCTTACAATATTTTATCTAATTAATGTGATCATGTGATTAAGTAAATTAATAAGAAAAAGATGTAGGAAATTAAACTATGAAATATAAATACTAAAGTGATTATGATGATTATATTAATAATGATTCTAATGATGAATTCTATGATTATATGATTAGGTAAAATATAATGTGACATCTTAAACAATATTTCAGTTTTAACTAGATTAACTTTAGATTGATTTCCTAATAACAATAGTACGAAAATAATACTAATTAGTTTAAGGTTCATGATGAAAATTGCATAGTAAAAGATAGAGAATTACCGAGTTTGGAATATGAATATATAAGAACGAAAGTAAAGAACAAATATCCAATAACAAAAGCTATGACAACACTAGAGAAACACTAAGAAATAAACTAAAAACTTGTAAGAAAGAAACAAACTATGAAATGTGTTATTGTATGATAAAAAGATGATAAGAGATAAGTATATGATGATAAGATGATAATGGATGATAATTGTGTGTGATGATCATTGGCTTTTATAGGGCTGCATGGCTGCTGATCCCTCGTCCAAATTCATACCCTAGTCAAAGCATTAAATCACCCATTTAAGCTCGGTTGAAGAAGAGCTAAGTAACGTCCAATTGCAAAAATACCCGATCGGGTAAATGGTAATCCGATCGGGTAAGTGTGCAGGATGGATTCTTCCGTCTTTTCGTCTTAGGCACGGAATCCTATGCCTTGGTCTTGGTCAATGCAATACGGAATTGGGCTTGGGCTGATCTTCTTTTGGCTTGGGTTGATGTTTCCTTTTGAGTTTCCAAGCCAAAGTCCAAGATAAATCCAATTGAGGAAGGATGTAGCGGAATCGTAATCAAATCGTGAACTGGCTATCATCAATTCCTTGAAAAGTCGTATCCTAGTGCCTTTGCTCCATAAAGTAGGAAAATATAGCAAAACCGCTTCATTTCCTATAAAACGAGTCAAAACACGCAAAACAACTAGAATAGCAATATTAGCTCGTTAATCACTTAACAAAGTGCATAAATCGTATGGAAATCGAGTTAAAACGGGGGATAAATCAGTACAAAATATCACTTATCACAAAGAGAAGAATCGATTTTCAAAATCAACACGAAAACTTTTACAAAGGACACATTTATGAAACGAGGTTCTTCTCGAAAATGGTTTAAAGAGGTTTTTCATAAGTGCAAAACTTTATTTACGGATCTATATAGTGCCCGTCGCGAACGAGAACTCTAATTATCCAGATCAAATTAATATCGAAATAGTGAAATCGAAAATCAAAACAAGCGTTAGTAAGGGAAGGACTAGTCACCAGACGTCTCCAATAACAAGTCCAAACATCCAATCAAATGCAAAATCCAAATATAAAAGCAAAAAAATTCATTTTCTCCAAAAAGAGGGTACACAATCCATCTTTAGACTTCTTTGAAACGTTAAATTAGAAATACAATATGAAAATTTGAAGGTTTTCTCAAAGATAAAATCAAATAACAAGACATTACACGTACATAGAGCGACTCGAACATCAAGTTCACAAATCACGATAACAAATAAAATACAAAACACGCAAAAACAAAACAAATCGAACTCTTAGGGATAGGAATATCACGATAAAATCGGCAGGAAGATCTACAAGAATTCGACATCACTAACTCTACTAATAAACTAGTCCTCAAGAGAATGTAATTTACCTCAATTAGACTTTAACCATCCTAAATCGCCAAACTCCATAAACATTATTTACAACAATCACAATAAAAGCAACAAACATAATTATCTAAGATCCAACTAGCCTCATCCCAGATCTCACAACAAGGAAAAATCCACAGATTATAATAATTCTTTAATACGCCATAACATGCTTAATTCGATTATTACTACGCTCGAAGCCTCAAATATAAATAGTCACATTAGCAAACTATGGTGGTTACTAATCCTCAAGATAAGTGGGTTCACCATTCTAACTCTATAATCCATAACAACTGAGCACTCACTATCCAAAGCTTGCAACGAACATTTCTCAATCTCAAATTATGATTCCTTAAGGATAAAAGAAAGTTACTACTTCCAAACCACAAATGGCCAATTACTTGGCAATCAGCCAACCATTCAAATCATCTAATTCATTTAAAACTCAAAATGAATCGATTTTCATTTATGACAATACTCCTCAAACTTTGGTTGCCGGCTTAATTACGCTAAAGCAAAGTCTCTTTTAGAATCCACCAATTAGAGACATCTAATTCCCAAATGATATCCCAAGCAACCGTTATAATACCCAACAACAACGAACTATTATCACGCTCAACTCGATTCCCAAAATAGCACTACAATACCAAGCTCCAAATCTAAAACCACTAAGAGAGGATACATTATCACTATTAGGATTCATCCTAGAGCTTAAGTCCTATTTCCCATGATGAAATACAACATGAAATTTGCTCAATCCAAAGACACATATTCTAGCTAAAGAATCCCAAATTACATCACACTTATTCTTTGAGCCTTACAAACGGAATATCCAATCCACTAGAGAAACGATGAAGGAGCAACGAGATAGGAAACAATAAGCAATCTCAAGGAGAACACGAGAATAAATAAGGCACGAGATCACAAGAGAGGAGCGCTGAAAATAACGAGGTCAAGGAAGAGACAAAACAGATAGTAGCGTTATGAAGATATCCGAGTGAGAAAGAAGGTACGAGCTTGTGATTTCTTAAAGATCAATCTTGACAAAAACATTCAAGAATGGAAATGAAAAGGGACAATGACACGAGTAAAGGTTTAAGGTTTAAACCACAAAATTTCTCCTTTCAGACCTAGGGTGATAGCAAAGCAACTCATCCCAATAACTAAGGTCTCTTACAAGGGACCCTCGTATCACAAATCATCAAAGTAAGGTACACCTAGATTTAACAAATCGATTACAACCCAATTCATCCATCTTTTCATATAACACGGAATCCCAATTGCGGAATTGCAACTCAAGTATAGTAACATTCTCTCAACTCCAAAATTTGACACATCCTCAAAGGTTTCAAAACCGAAAGACTAACAAGGAATTCTTCATACTAATCTCTTTTCAACTCCTATGGCCAACAAGTTAAAACACCATACAAAACGTCATCATCAACATCCTAAGGCATCACCGTCATAGCTCATCTAATCAGATTCCACTTATGCCATAAACCTTAAGTAACATGGTTTAATCTATCATGACGACTTACTACCTCAACCAACTCTCAAATACCATGATATAAGATCATAATTGTAAATCCAATTATTATAGCCAAGTATTTTTCCACCAAACATATACCCAAAGGTACACACTAGAAAATCACAAGAAGTCACTTAGTCTCAAGGGCATTTCACAACTCAAGGTATCATCCAAATATTCTCACTTAGAACAACTAGCTCCAATTTAGAACAAAATAGGGTACATTTGCGGGTGTTACACACAATATAAACTTAGTTCAATTTAAGGGATTAATTAATCTGTATCGCTATACAATTAATTAATGTATATGATTAGGGGATTGTCCTTTAGGTGTGACCTCAAGGGATCAACTGATCACCGCCGTCATACGACAGTAACGTCAAACTCAATTGAGCCAATCGTTACCGATTTATGTTGACCAGTTGACTATAATATTCATCATCCCTTTGTCTTCTTATTATTGAGATTTAATTATATGATCGCACTATTGTTGAGGACATTTACTCCAACACGTATGAGCGTGAATGATCAATGAGTAGTTCGAATTTATTGATTAAACTCGACATAACTAATTGCTTGTAGTGTGTTTGAAAACAAATAAATAAGTAAAGCAAACAAAGAAACAAGAGACACATGGTTTTTTTGAAGTGTTTCAGTTTCACACGTTGAAACCTACGTCCACTATTTCTCGATTAATAAATTTAGCACCTTCCTACGGATTACAAAATTACTAACTCACTCGTACAACTAACTCTAGTTGTAACTCAAGGTGAGTACCGTTAAATACTCAATTTTATCTTACGTTAATAAGAAAGTGTTTTTGTTTGTTTTTTGATGTTCACACAATTGAACGAGTAAGAACAAATCTAGCACTATTATCAAATAATGTTTCTTCAAAAGTAAGATGCAAGAAAAGTATGGCTCTTCGAAAGTAGGTTTTTCAAAATAAAGATTTTACTTGAAATATTTATCACAATGCAAAACATAAAATCTAATGTGAAAAGCTTGATTGTAATGCGTGAGGTGCATGAGTATTTACAATAGTAGAGATAACTAGGTTTTAATTATTGTATAGCCTTGACCTAACTTGGGTACCAAGATAAGTCTAGGTTAAATTCACAAACCCAAATATCCATATGTCTTCCTTGTACAACAAGAAAGATATTAGGTTTAGAATCTTATTTAAACTCTAATTGAACACGAGAGCTATTCACAAAAAACACGGCTCATAAGCCTTAGTTTCGTGAAGCCTTAGTCCAACATGGTTTTAACAAGATATATTTAGGGTTTAGATTTGAACATATATGAAACCCTAGATAGCATGACAACACATAGGTTTTTTACTAAGCAATACAGAAATCAAAATTAGATTCAAATTAAATAAATTTAAAGCACGATCTCCGCAGCTCCAAGGTTATAGTAGAATCACTCATAACCTTGAGACTGTCAAGTGAGGTTATAAGTAAAACAGCTATAACTTTACTTCCTAAAATTACTATTTAAAGATACCGTTATTGGATGACGACCTATACTATAATATCTTCCTAGAGATTTTCAGTATGTTGATCATGACTTCGTTCCAATCTTGAGCTCTTCATCTTGAGCTCCACAAGCTACTTCAATTCTTTATATTTGATCTTGAGCTAACCTTTCGCCAAGGTTATGACCGAACCAGTCATAACTTCACCGCATTAGTTCCAAGGTTATGACTCAATGACCTATAAGCTTGCAATACCTTTGCTTCACAAATCATCAAGGTTATAGTTGAACAAGCTATAATTTTAAGGGCCAAACCATGTTTCATCTATCAAAGACTAAACAAACAATTACAAGAACAAACATATACATTATAAGACCAAACATGTCATTATCAAAATCAACCATATGACTATATGGTTCAACACCTTTGTCCCGAGCGGGAGCAAGAAAGCCAAACAAGACAAGTCCTGCAGCCTTCTCTAGCGGGACAAGCCATCACGGGCGAGACGGAAGTCGAGATAAGCCTGTCCCGGGCAGGATAGTACAACCCATTCCTAGTCGTGACACATCCGGAGTGCCATTTAGTTTCTTAAGCCCGTCTGTCCTTGCTTGTAAGCCTATATATACCGTCTCTTGTATCATTAGAGGGCACGAAACCCTAAATTTGAAACTTTCTCTATATTAGTTTTAATCATTCCTTAATCTTCTTTGTTTTAGCTTAATCCTCTACTAATCACTTGTTTAATTTGGTTTTAATTGATAAACCTGGGTTATAACTTGAAGATTGGTGACTCAATAATCCCTTATTTCAATCAAAGATCTTATCTTTATCTTTTCTAGATAGTTGGTATAATTTGTTGTCTCCTTCCTTTCTTTTATTTGTTAATCATTTTCTAATTCACTACTTGCTCGCCTTTGTTTCTCCTTCTTAATTTAGAAATGAAGATTATTGTTATTATTCTCTTCATGTTTCTCATGCAAATTAGTGAGTGATGACCTTGCTAGGATTAGTGGGGGATTGTGGATTTTTAAATGGGTTAATATGAAATTGTTGAGTGTAGTTGTTGATTAGTTGTCTTAATTCCAACTTTTTCTTATAACATGTTCAAGGAAATGCTTTTGTAAAGCTCGTATGATTCATTCCCTTGTTTGCGGATATCCATAAGATCGAGAGCTTTTGATGTTGCTAGTACCGCTTAAGTTGGCGCATTAGACCTAGTGTACGCATGCAAGAGCTAGCTAGAGATGATGTGAAGAGGAATTGTAAGATCAAAAGCCTCAATTCACCAAGCCTTGATAAGGCGACCCATTGACTACTGGACCCGACCTCCTTATAACCCATGCCACCCATGCGAAACTACTTACCTAGTCCTCTTCTTATTGATTGAAATCCAATTATCCTAGTTTAAGTTGCATCTTACTTGTTTTAATTGCTTATTTTGCTTCATTTATTCTTATTTCTTACTCCGTATTTTCTTTCATTTACCTTTCGTCCCAGTTTAGTCATAAACACAAACCCAAAATTACGTGACTTGCAAAAGCTTTAGTTGACTTTCTTTGATCGAATTAAATACCCTCCGTCCTTGTGGTTCAACATCCTACTTAACGAAGTATGTCAACTTTCATACTACATCACTATCTATAGTAAGCTAAGCCAGATCTTATTCCATAATATAAAAGAAATTACATACCATAAAACCTAATAAAGAGCTATTTAAATGTAAATGATTAAATTGTATACAAAAATCATATAATAAAACGTTATTCATGTACCAAGGTTACAATTGAATACCATAATACTTTTTTTTGTATATATTCGTAGAGTTTTTACAAATTAGGCATAAAAATACGTTGAAAAAATAAATCATCAACTTCAGTTTTGAGAAATTTTGATTTGTAAGTGTCTATCCACTATCATATGGTGTAGTGTTTCATTAGGTTTGATGAGTGTGTTAAATTTATAATCGTAAATTTAGAATACAAAGAACTCAATTTTGTTTGTGATAAAACTGTATTACAATATGAGGTAGACAGTTCAAGTGGATAGAAAACCTCATCAATGGGTTTGAACAACCGAGCTTTATTGGAATAGTACCACAAAAAGAGAAAAAAAAGGGTTTAGTAAGTTAAATAAGTTCAAAATATAATTTATGTAAAATTTCCAATGTGTTGTAAAAAAATAGTACAAATGACAATTACCTGAAAATATTAAATATACTATTATTAAATAATCATACAAATAAAACACTATAAATTCTAACAATAGTTAAAATACTGTTGAGTTATAATTGTAGTTTTGGGTTAACCTCTAAACACGCTATAGCGGGTAACAAATACTACGAATAATAATTAACTAAGAAATGTAAATTTTGAAATGACGATTATAAAAAAAGTATTATAAAATATCAATTTTAGAAAGATATGAGTTTTATAGTTGACAAATGCTTTTAACTCAATAAAACGTCTGCTGACAATGACAATGTTACGGTCATTGGGACACTCGATCGAGTGTTCCTATACTCGATTGAGTCGTGGTTTATATATACTCGATCGAGTATTGCTATACTCAATCGAGTGTTTTTAAGTCTTAGTATTTCATAAACTTTCTGTAAGCCGGTTTGTTTTGTAATATAAATAAGAAACTTGTCTATAATTTTTAGTTAAGCTTTTATTTACTTAGAAAACTCCTAGAAACTTCATATTATTATTATTGCTAGCTACTTGGATTAGTTCAAGAACATAGTTCCTTTCAATTCAACTTGTAATCGGTGTTTACTAATCATCCCTTGTTATTCAATTGAGCTATCATTAGTCCTTCAATTATTCATTGTTCATCTTTTATATGTTGTTAATCATGCTTAATTTCATTATTATCACTGTTAGTTATATTATTATGAGTAGCAAAATTCTTTATCTAGAGAGAAAGGGGATCTAGGTTGTTAAAAGGGGGTTAAATTAATGACTTAATAGTTAAATTGTTTATGGTTGTTGTTCAATTGTGGTCTTGAATGTAATTTGTCAATTTAATGATCAGAGTTAATTAATTAGTCTTGCAAATTAGGATTATCTCCAATCGGGTTAGACTAATATAGGCAACGCAATCGAATAGAATACGTTTAATGATAACGCCCACATGCTAGACTTATATCTAAAGGGCATAATTGAGTCGACCGATCTTATGACCTTAGATGTGACAACCCTCGCGAATGCGGAAATATAAAACATACAAGCATGTAAATAATATTTGCGGAAATACGGTATTTTAAAAACTTTTATACATGCAAGGTAGAAAATACGAGGAGTGTCAAAACATTACAAACTAAGTACGGAATACAACAAAGAGACGGAGTCTCTCAAAATGTTAACAAAGAACAAGTGTTTAGCAAACTAGCTAATTAACGACTAGAGGTAAATCTTCCAGGAAGAACGCCCACTAGCTCACACCCGAACCCAAAATACCAAGTAAAATGCCATCCAAATCAAGCAACCTGTTCATCCATGAAAAACATGAACGCCACAGTCAGTGGGGAGTAACTCCGGGTTCTCCCAGCCATATCACATAAAACGTACATAGAAG
Source organism: Heliosperma pusillum (assembly GCA_022085475.1). Lineage (NCBI taxonomy): Eukaryota > Viridiplantae > Streptophyta > Magnoliopsida > Caryophyllales > Caryophyllaceae > Heliosperma > Heliosperma pusillum. Next base: position 4,629 of record JAIUZE010045625.1, on the reverse strand, counting down.
GAAATACAAAAGTAGAGCATGCATACATATAGATATACATGTGAGATACGATAAGGATAGATAGGCAATTCGATAAATAATGATAAGAGCATAAGAGTTACAAGTCCGAATCCATCATGTTATACAATGACTCGGGGAAGACACTCTTAGGCAACCGAATACGCTCACTAGGGCTTACATCTCACCGTTCGCGGTATAAGTTTGATAAGATTGAGACTCGACAAACAAACCATGCCAAGTCATGCAATGACCATGAAAAAATCCATCATGTTATCATCCATTCAAACATACCAATACATAGACGATGCCCAATCATGCAATGACCATGAATAATAAGTCATGAAATCACGCATTCAAGAACGACAAAACAAGCCGACATCTCTCACGGTAAATGAAACGCACTAGCACCGTGTACATGGCAAGTATAATTAAAAGGCCCACGGGATAAAGCATTTCCCTGAACGCATACACGATGCTACATTTCGTATATGTAGACTAATTTCCTCCTGGTAGGAACGATAATAAAACGGCTCCTAATCTAAACCTGGCCAGATTCTCGGAATCACATTTTCCGATTCGACATGCGATAAAACGTTTCGCATCCAAGACTCGGTCAATCATAGACGCCGAGTACCCCAAATTCGGTAGATCAATTCACGAAAGAGGCGGAAAAGAGCACAAGCCTCATAACAAGCGGTATGCTACATGCAAATAACACCACCTCGCAAGTACACAACATTTGACGGCCGGGTCGATCAACGCATAGCGTTCAACTCCCAACAACGTCGTCGTATGCCCACTAACACATGCATTTAAGCAGTAGGATACCTCTCCGTTCCGACATTCCAGCCTTACGAACGGGAAGGTAGCCAAGGGAATGAGAGTACAAAGCACATAACAAAATAGTGCTCAAACCGTAACATTTGTAAAAACCGACTCAAAGTGGGACATACCAAAAACCGTCACAAAACATGTGATACAAGCGAATGAAATATCATATATACAAAACATGAATATTATAAGTCACTACGTAAAATTATACGATAAACGAATCATGCGAACTATTATAAATTACGAGTTTTAGAGATTTTAAGAGAAAAACACAGCCGTGTTCCAGCCGGTCTGGAGGCCGGCGGCCAGTACCCTGGCTCGGAGCACAAGCTAAAACCAAAAATCACCAAAAACTGAGCAGTGTGTTCCTGGCCGGTCTGGAGACCGGCGGCCGGGCACCCGGCCAGGACCACCCCTATACAAAAATCCAAAGTTCTTACTGATGTGTTCCCAGCCGGTGGGCAGACCGGCGGCCGGTCACCCGGCTGGGAGCACAACTCGACCCGAGAGCCTTCATTACTTGTTCAATTCATTTCAATTCTCATAATTCCTTTCTAATAACTATCAACAATCAATATTCATCATCAACAATCATCGATTAACAACATTCATTATTCATAACAAGATTCCTAAGCTTACTAATCGTATTCTAATACGATTTCTAGTATATAAAGCATGTAAAACACGTAAATGATACCGAGTAACCCTTCACCGTTACCTTTATGCGTCTTCACTACTCGTCAAGCTCCTCTTCAATTAGGAAATAGTCTTTGTCGGGATCTTGGAGGTCACCACCTACAAATAGATCATAAATGATGAATTTACTTCACCTTGAGAAAGACGGAAAGTTTGAAAAGCGAGAAAGACGGTAATTTTATTATCAATACGGATAGAGAAAGGTAAGAGGGGAAGAATGAGACGAACTTACGCGAATTTAAGCAAGAAACGAATGAGATACGATGATTATAAGAATGGAAAGATTATGGAGGCAAGGGTTTCTTTGGTTTTGCTTAAGGAAGAAGTAAGGTTGAATTGTGTTTGTGAGAATGAAAATAGGTTAAGGGAGTATGAGGGAAATATGAGGGAAAAAGTCAAAGAAAGTCAAACTCGCCTTAAGACGGGATTCTCATGGAATATCGCGGAAATTCCAAATACGAACTCGGAAATTCTAAATTCGACTCGGAATAATAAATTCTAAATTAAAACTTAAATTCACTGAAAAGCATCCGTAAAATATTTTCATTATAAAAATAGGGTACATTTCCGGGTGTTACAATCACCCCACCTTTTAAAAAGTTTCGCCCTCAAAACTTGAGGGAAAGAAAAATACCTTACTCGAATAGACTCGGATATTTACTACGCATAGAAGCTTCAGTTTCCCAAGTCTCTTCTTCGACATTAGCACTTCTCCACAAGATTTTCACTAAAGGAACTACTTTACTTCTCAACTTCCTATCCTTGCGATCTAGGATACGAATCAGCTTCTCTTCAAAGGATAAATTCGGTTCAAGCTCGGGCGTTTCAACTTGAAAGACATGGCTTGGATCACTAACATAGTTTCTCAATTGAGAAACATGGAATACATCATGAACCTTAGCCAAATTCGGCGGCAAATCCAACTTATAAGCAACGGCACCAATCCTTTTCATAATATCAAAGGGTCCAATGTATTTCGGGCTCAATTTACCCTTAACACCAAACCTTTTAACACCCTTCATTGGCGATACTTTCAAGAACACTTTATCTCCCACCTCGAATTCTAACGGCCTTCTTCGGATATCGGCATAAGACTTTTGACGGTCTTGAGCGGCTTTCATTCTATCACGAATGACCTTCACATTATCAATGGTTTCAACAGGAACATCGGGGCCTAAATCACGATTGTCACTCAATTGATTCCAACATATAGGACTCCGACATTTCCTTCCATAAAGAGCTTCATAAGGAGCCATCTTAATAGATGCATGATAGCTATTGTTGTAAGAAAACTCCACCAACGGTAAGCTCTTTTCCCAACTAGACTGAAAATCAAGAGCACAAGCCCTAAGAAAGTCTTCTAAAGTCTGAATAGTCCTCTCAGTCTGACCATCCGTAGCGGCATGAAAAGCAGTACTCATCAACAACTTACTACCCATGGCCTCTTGCAAAGCTTTCCAAAATCTCGAACAGAATCTCGGATCTCGGTCGGATATAATCTCCATAGGAACACCATGATATCTAACAATTTCATCAACATAAGCTTTCGCTAAACGGTCTAAGCTCCAAGTTTCTTTGATCGGAATAAACCTAGCACACTTGGTCAAACGATCAACAACAACCCAAACGGCATCTTTACCTCCAACGGTCCTCGGCAAAGCCATAACAAAATCCATAGAAATAGATTCCCACTTTCATAGCGGAATATCCAACGGTTGTAGCAATCCACCGGGCCTCTTGTGTTCAATCTTCACTTGTTGGCAAGTAAGATATCTTCCAACATAAGATACAACATCACCCTTCAAGTTCGGCCACCAAAACTGTAGCTTAACCCAACCTCCCCCCCCCTTGTATCTTTTATCAACCTCCGGGGTGAATAGAATAAGGGAAAAGGTGAGCTTCATCAAGAACTCGCTTCCTCAAATTAAGAGCATTAGGAACAAATAAACGACCATGGAAACGAAGAACACCTTCATTATCAAACTTGAAATCTTTACCTTTACCTTCAAGAATTTTGGCTTGAATAGACTTGTAGGTAAGATCATCAACTTGGCTTTCGCGGATCTCACGGAGAAACACAGGTTCGACAATCATAGCACCAACATGAACAAATCCACGCTCTACGAATTCCAAACTCAACCTTCGAAACTCGGCACAAAGATCAACAGGTAAAACATGCATAGCATTCAAAGCATGAGAAGCTTTCCTACTAAGAGCATCTGCAACAACATTTGCCTTCCCTTCATGATATAATAACTCAAAATCATAATCGTTCACCAATTCCAACCATCTTCTTTGCTTCATATTCAACTCTTTTTGAGTAAATATGTACTTCAAACTCTTGTGATCGGTGAAGATACGATAATGAACTCCAATTAAATAATGTCTGCACACTTTCAAAGCATGAACAACAGAAGCCAATTCTAAATCATGAGTAGGATAGTTCACTTCATGAACTCTCAATTGCCTTGAAGCATAGGCCACCACCTTCCTATTTTGCATAAGAACACAACCTAATCCCATTTAAGAAGCATCACAATAGACATCAAAGTCTACTCCATCTTCGGGCAAAGTCAACACCGGAGCGTTAGTTAACCTCTTCTTTAACTCTTGAAACGCTGTCTTCACAAGCTTCATTCCATAGGAATTTGGTTTCCTTCTTCAATAACTGAGTCATCGGTCTAGCAAGCTTAGAGAAATCCTTGACAAATCTTCGGTAATAACCAGCTAAACCAAGAAAACTTCGAATCTCTCTAATATCAGTCGCACTCTTCCAATCTACCACAACTTCAATTTTAGAAGGATCCACCATTACACCCTCTTTAGAAATCACATGCCCAAGAAAGGACACTTTAGGTAACCAAAATTCGCACTTGGAGAACTTAGCATACCACTTCTGACGACGTAGAACACCCAAAATAATCCTCAAATGAATAGCATGCTCTTCTTCGGATTTGGAGAAAATAAGAATATCATCAATGAACACCACCACACACTTGTCAAGATACTCACTAAATGTGCGGTTTCATTGATCCATAAGATAGACAGGAGCATTGGTCAATCAGCAAATGGCATCACCTTGAAACTCATAATGACCAGACC
>JAIUZE010045624.1:0-19916 GCA_022085475.1 Heliosperma pusillum | reverse complement strand
GATTCTATGAGTTTAGAAGGTGAGATGCAAGCCGGCTAAGATTGATAGAGTTTGGATTCCCGATTGTTAACTGATTCACATGATTACGTGTTGATTAGGGTTTGAGTGTATCACGGCCATGTTTCTGAGAGGAACCTCTGAGCTAGCATACCAGCTTCCCTACCTCTTGTTATATTTTATTATCGGATTCACATGATAGCTTTCATATGATAGGTTATATGTTAGTTAATTGTTTCATAACATGAAAAGCATATCATATAGGTTAAGGTTTTGTATTTTCTATATACATTGCTTTTATGTTATTCATGTTTAATTAAACTCGACATTTCGTGGCTGGGAGAACTCGGAGTTACTCCCCACTGACTGTGGCTTCCGTGTTTATATTTAATGCGGTCGAACAGGTGGTGATGCATATTTTGGGTACATGGACGAGCTAGCGAGCGAAGTATTTACCTTGGACCTATATTCGGTTCATAGTTTGTATATTATTGTACACACTTTTATTCCGTATTTATACGGGAGATATGTCTCCCGTCTTGTAGATTTCTTTTGTATAATAGTATTTCCGTTTTGTAATGACCTTTTTATGTTATGACACCTTCGTTATGTATCATTATATTTCGTTTATGTATTTAAATAATTTTTTTTTCTTTCCGCAAATTTGAGGATGTCACATATATATATATATATATAGAGTAAAGATCCGGTGGAAACGACCACTCGGTGCAAAAAGTGAAAACGAACTAGCTATATAAAAATCTCACGCTGTTACGCATATAATGTCCCCAAAATCAACTTTCACATCTTTCCCATTTATTAAACTTCCTGCCATTTAATAAACTTCCTACCCTTCACCTTGATTCACCACCACCACCACCACCTTCACCGGACGCCCCAACCACCACCACGCAAGCTTCCCGTCCAACCACCCTTACCACTAAACGTCACCAGTTACCACCGCAATTAATTTTCGTCATTTTCGCCATAACTCTACTCTATTACCTCAATCTGTCTCTGTCTTCCCTTTGCAACCACTCGTTTTTCATTTTGCCGGAGACAAGATCAGACTAGTTGTCCGTCAGAAATTAACCTTGTCGGCGACAAGGCTCGACACCATTTCACTGTCAGCTATTCAATCGTCGTCGATGAAGGACGTAGATGGTGAGTGAGAAACTTAGCTTAGTGATCGATATAACCACTGCTTATTTCTTTCGTCGAGTTACCTGGCACTCGTCATCCTTTTTCCGTGGTGTGTGGTGGTGATGAGGTGGTGGTGCGGTGATAATTAGGGTGGCGATTGATTTTTTTTTTAAATTAGGATTTATTAATTAAGAGCGTACGTTGGGGACGCAGGGTGGTGGTGGTTGATACAGGTGAGGGAGGTCTGGATCGGAGTACAGGAAACTATGATGATGGTGATTGATTTTTTTTTTTTGGAAATTAAGGTTTCTTATTTGGGGGGGTTTTTAATTGAATCATGACGGGGTTAATTTGGGGTTATTGTGTATATAGGTCGTATATTTGTGTACCTAGAATAATATTTTGTGTACCTAGAAAATATTTTGTATATCTAGGTAATTCGTATTTCGGCGTACCTATGATAGTTTAACATGTATCTGAGATCGGGTAAAAAAATGTACCTAGGTTAAAAATAAATGTATCTACGTTCTCAATAAATGTATTTAAAATTTTGATAAAAAAAAGCGTACCTAGGATACAAAAAAGTGTATATACATTCTTAAAAAAATTATATAGAATCTGGAAAAAAAATGTACCTACATTAGAAAAAAGTGTATCTACATTTTTAAAAAAAGTATATAAGATTCTCGTAAAAAACTTACATATAATAGTATTAGTGTATGTGTGATTTGTTAAAGAGAAAAAAAGTGTATCTAACCTATATATCAATGTATATATAGGTCGTTTGCACTTTTTCCACCGAGTGGTCGTTTCCACCGGATCCTAAATCTATATATATATATATATATATATATATATATATGGCCTGGGGTCGATCGACTTCGTTCATCCAATTCAAGTACGCTAATAAACGGGCAGTTTTTGCATCACAAACCTGAAACTGTCCGACCCAAAATTAATTAGCTCGCTAGTATCAGGTTATTTTATTTAATTCGATAGAAATCATTATTTATTATCCGCGTGATGATTATTAAGTATCATTTTCGGGTCGGATCACTTTTAATTATTAAGTATCATTATTAGTATACGTGTGTTACTTCAAAAAACCCTAAACCCTAAACCCTAAACCCTAAACCCTAAACCCTAAACCCTAAACCCTAAACCCTAAACCCTAAACCCTAAACCCTTTTTTATATACTTCTATATAATACATCAAAATATTGAACATCAATTCAAACACTTTAAACAACATTCTTTCTCATTGATTTCATTAGGAATAACCTAGATTTTATATTAAAGTACATTACATTCATCCGACATCAAATAAATAAAGATGTTAAATAATCCGGAACAATTCCGGTTAAGAGTAAAAATCTTTTCTCACACTGCCACCAACAATCCGGAACAATATTGATGATACTGATGACTTCCGGATCATTAACCTCGTATTTTGCAATAACAGATTCAATGCCTGCAAGTACACGTCTTGCATGTGGAGATAAGGTAGGACGGGTACAGCTCAACATATCTCTTGCGGCATCCAACCTCCGAGTATAAGGCCGACGTGGGTAGACAGAGGACGATGATGATGACGACGCTTGGTTGACAAGTCGGACTGCTTCACGCCTCTTAATCCAATAATCCCTTCGATGTTCAATGGATCCTTTAATCAATGGGTGATGATCAGCGGGAACTACGGCAAGAGCCTCCTCCTCATCTGCAATCAATTTTGTAAGGGTCGTTTCATCGTTGGGAAGGTTAACTGCTGCCATTGATGATATTAATTTTAGGGTAGTTATGGAATATTTAAAGGAGGGGTTTTGAGGCTGTATTTATAGAGGGGTTATGCTGCCATTGATGATGTTCAATGGATGCTTTAATCAATGCTGGTTCTGCTGTTGTTTATTCACGGGTTTGGACTGCAATATCTTTTAATTAAAAATAATAATATTGAGCAATAACAACGGTTATTGGTACAAAAACCCGTTGTTATTACGCAATAACAACGGTTATTGGTACAAAAACCCGTTGTTATTACTAACCACAACGGTTTTCGTTACCACAACCGTTGTGATAGGGTTACTGCACATTGCAGTAAATGCATTGACTGCACATTGCAGTTGCAGTGCATTGATGCATTGACTGCATATTCACACATTTACTCAATCAATAACGTACTGCATGCATGTGAATGTATAGTCGTTTTGGGAACCAATGCATGCATGTGAATCAATGCCTTCATGTGAACCAATGCATGCATGTGAATAAATAACTCCAATAAATAACTCTCTATAAATACAGCCTCAATACAAGCAGGTTATCAACCACATACAAAATTCCCAACTCTAATCAATAACATATTTGCTAAACCATACAAAATTTCCCAGCCTCAATACTAACATCAACCATACAAAATGTCTGGAACTTTTACTAAACCATATGCTTGCATCATGAAAGAAATGCCTTGTCATATTGAGGGTGGCTACGTTGTGTGTAAAAGTTACAAAAAACTCCGTGATACGCTTATTCGAAATGGCTATTAATCAGGAAGATGTGGCCAAATTATCATCGCAGGCACTTTACAGGGGAACTCGTTTTCGAGTTTGGGATGTCGGATGCTCATCGTGCGTCCGCATTCAAACTGGCAAGAATGTTTGACAAGGCCGGGCATGGGCGAAAAGATTTTATTGAGAGCACGGACCACCAGCCTGGGCCATATCTATGGGTGGCTTCCGAACATGACCGTTACCGTTGGCCAAATGGGGTCGACCTCGTTGAAGTGACCCAGGTAGAGCAGTGGGAAGGGTTGGCTCTGGCCGAGGCTGACCCGATTGATGCATATGCTCTAGCGGTGGCAGCTATCCGGGAGATTTACCCGGACTCAATTTAATTTGTTGTTGTTGTTTGGTTGTAGTTGTTTGGTTGTTTGGTTGTTGTTGTTGTTGGCGCCATTTGTGTGTGGCGCCGTTTGAACTTATTATTTAATAATATTAATGTTGATAAGTTAATTTGTTTTTTGACTTAAGTTTAGAAGTAATTAAACTAATTCAATTCAAAGCTATTCAATCGATAAAGCAAAATTAGAATTGAATGACATTCAGGAAATGACATTAACAAATTTGCTAATAATAAACGACATTGAATTGGTGAAAATAATAAACGACATTCAGGAAATGACATTCACAAATTCAAGAAATAGTTCACAAATTCACAAATTAAAAAATAATAAGGGAGATGATGACAGAAAAATGATCATTTCTAATAGATCTTTGTGATAGAGTTTTTGTGTTGCAGTACAGTCGTATTATTAGTGTGTGTTTCCTATCTACAAATATTGACAACGGTTATCATAAACAAACCGTTGTGATAGAGTAATGACTACGGTTATAGTATCATACCCGTTGTAATTAGTAAACACTATGACAACGGTTTGTGATTAATAACCGTTGTTATTACTAACCACAACGGGTATATTTACAACAACCGTTGTTGTTGCTTACCTTTATTTTTTTTTTAATTATAATTATAAGAGACAGCAATATCATAAGTACTATACACTGCAATAATAATCAGCAGAAACCAACAAAGACAGCAATATCATAAGCACTATACACTGCAATATCAGCAGAAACCAAAACATGGAGACTGTATAATGAATGACCAAAAGCTAAATAATTTGGGAATCTTCAACAATGACCAAAGCTAACAAAAACTAAAGACAATACCACCTCAGGATCGGGGACGTTTCTTGCCCGACATAGTTTCTTCGTTAACCCAAATACCTTCACCATGATCATCACGCATATAGATGCTTTCAATGTTATCATGATCAGTGTCAACATTGTCGAAATAAGATACAGTGGAAGAGTGATCCATTCCCTCAAACACGACATCCTGATCATTATCCCCACCATTATCGGGTGCACCCCGTCTACTCCTTATAGATAGTACAACAGACCACTTCTTATCCATAGGATCGGTGACATAGAACACTTGTTTAGCTTGGGATGCCATTATGAAAGGATCATCCTTATTATTGCCAACCTTATCCAAATTGACCAACGTAAATCCCATTTTATCCTTTCGAACACAATTGTTGTTGTTGTGATCAACCCAGTTACATCGAAACAGAGGTATTGTGAAATCAATGTAATCTAATACCAATATTTCTTGAATAACACCATAATAAAGGCATTTTCCCCAAATAGGGTTTTTATCTTTTGAAGTAGCAAAGTGCATTGCCTCAAATTCAGAACTCACACCACTATTTTGCATTGTGCTCCACTCATCTTGCTCGCGGGTGTAAAAAGTATAACCATTAATAGCAAAACCGCTGAAAAAAGTGGCCCTGGCATTTGGACCTAACCCAAGACGTAGTAACCTAGGAGAGATGTCATCACCATACCAATTCTTATACTCCAAGACAACATTCCTAAACCACTCTCCAAATGTCTTCTTATGCTCGTTTGCAATCCACATCTCGCTCTTGTTTGGGTGATCGTATTTGAGCTCATCTTTGTGTTGTTCAATATAAGGTTGCACCTCATCGTCGTTGTTTAGCACATACGTATGTGCTAAATGTAACATGTCACGTGACACAATTTTTTCAACCCGGCCCCTAATACCTTTTCCGGTCATCCAGTCACTATGACGATTCTTTGGAACGCCAATTAACTCCTCAGGAGAGAGATGAGCGTAACAATATGCAAGAGCTTCGTCTAATATCGCACGTTCAGCAATACAACCTTCTGGACGATACCGATTAGATGTATAGTCCTTGTAGACTTTCATCAATCTTTCGAAAGGATACTGGTATCTCAAGTACACGGGCCCAAGTTACAAAATCTCCAAGTGAGTGGTCAGGTGAATCATGATAGTGAAGAAAGAGGGTGGAAAATACATTTCAAAATGACAAAGAGAGGTGATAACGAGGTCCTGCAATGAATCCGCATCATCGGGATCGATGACTTTATCGCATATGGACTGGAAGAAGAGACAGAATCTGGTAATAGCATATCGTACATTTTCAGGTAAAATGGAGCGAATAGCCACGGATAGTAATTGTTGCATCAAAGTGTGGCAATCATGTGACTTTAACCCGGTGAGTTTTAGATCTTGCATCGACACAAGGCTTTTGATGTTGGACGAATAACCATGTGGCACTTTAATTCCATTCAAGCATGCACAAAACTCTTTTTTCTCATTCCGTGAAAGGGTATAAGCTGCTGGCGGTAAAAATGTACCATTACCTCTCTTCTGTGGTGCCAACTCTCGCCTAATACCCATCATTTGCATATCTTCCCTAGCTGCGGCGTTATCCTTTGTTTTACCGGGAACATTCAGGAGGGTATTGATAATATTATCACAGACATTTTTCTCAATGTGCATGAAATCGAGGCAATGCCTGACCTCCAGGTCAGGCCAATATGGAAGTTTATCAAAAAATATGGATCTTTTCTTATCCCCACGAGTAGACAATTTAGAGCCGTTCTTCTTCCCATATTTTATCTCAATATGCTTTACTTTCTGATAAACTTCATGCCCACTCAAAATTCTAGGAGGTTGACGATGTTCTTGACGTCCATTAAATGCTTTCTGCTGCTGGCGATAACAATGGTCAGGATCCAAGCCCCTCCTATTTCCCAAATACACATACTTATGAGAACACTTCAACTATTCAGAATCGATATCCTCCCCACACAATGGACATGCCTCTTTCCCATGCACCGTATGCCCAGAAAGGTCGCCATAAGCCGGATAGTCGGTTATTGTACACAATAACATCGCTCTCAAATTGAAAGTTTCATTCCTATATGCATCAAATACTTCTATCCCACTATCCCACAAAATTCGCAAATCATCTAAAAGAGGTTCCAAATAGACATCGATATTATTTCCAGGTTGTTTAGGGCCGGAAATTAACAACGACAACATCAAGTACTTTCTTTTCATGCACACATATGGAGGTAAGTTGTATATTGCCAACACTACTGGCCAAGTACTATGTTGGGTACTCATGTTTCCATGTGGGTTCATTCCATCCGTGGACAGCGCTAGACGTAAGTTTCTAGGTTCAATGCCGAAATCGGGATACTTAGCGTCGAACGATTTCCATTGCATACCATCTGCCGGGTGTCTTAGCTTCCCATCATTTATTCTTCTAGTTTCATGCCAAGTTAACATTTTTGAATCATTGCTATTCGCAAACATCCTTATGAATCTTGGTATCACTGGAAAATACCATAACACCTTGGCCGGGATCCCTTCCTTATCCTTATAACGCCACTCAAAACAAACCGGACAATTGGTTAAGTTTTGATATAATTTTCGATACAATACGCAATCATTTGGACATGCACGTATTTTCTCATATTTCATACCCACCCCTCTAATTAGTTTTTTAGCCTCATATGTCTTAACGGGAAGAACATTACCATCTGGAAGCATGTCGTTTATCAAGGCTAATAAACTAGTGAAACATGTGTCACTAACCCCAATTGCCCCCTTGATATTATACAACTTCACCACAGCCGACATCTTTGTGTACTTACAACCAGGGTATAGAGGCGCTTCAGACTCACACAACTTCTTATACATGTTGTCAAGGTCATCCAAATTAATGTTTTCATCTTCAAAAGCATTTGATTCATCATCCTTTTCTTCATTATCTGTAGACCCAACATTCAACTCGTCTGCTTCAAACTCAACATACTCGGCAAACGCGGGATCATCAGTTATCCTTTCGTATACCTCAAGATCATCTTCTTCAAAATTATTATCTTCCTCTAATGATTCCCCATGAAAAATCCAACGGGTATAGGATCGACTAAAACGATACTTTTCTAGGTGAATTTTAACGTCCGGAATAGCCATATACCTAATATTACCACATCTTTCACAAGGGCATGGAATACTAGAAGAACCATTCAAATTGTTCGCAACGACTTCAAAAAATTCAGCTAAACCATCCTTATAGATTGGGTCGCTCATATTCGCAGCATTCATCCAGGTTCGAGTCATTTATCTACATTCGTAGTATATATAGTAAGCCAAGTAATTCAGAAAATCCAACTAATTAAAACTAATTCAATAATAAGCCAACTAATTCAGAAAATGCAATGTATAAGGCAACTAATTAACAAATAAACGAAATTCAGGAAATCAATAAAGAAAAATTATTAGAATACCTGATTAATAAGAAATAGCCGACGGAGATGATGACAAAGAGACGATCAGGAAATCAATAAATTATTAGTGTTTGTGGTTTTGTGATGCAGTATAATCGCTTTGTGTTTGTGTTTTTGTGTTGCAGTACAGTATTATTAGTGTTTTGTGTTTTTTTCATCTTTATTAAAAGTATTGACAACGGTTAATATTCATATTCACCGTTGTTATTAGGTTACCTATTTACAACGGTTAACAAAGTTAAATCCGTTGTTACAACTAACAACAACGTGCAACAAAATCATATCCGTTGTTATTAATTTAAGCCAAATAATGCGCCAAATTAATAACACATTATAACAACGGGTTTTTCATACCCGTTGTTATTAATTTTCATTATTTCGCGCTAAATTAATAACAACGGATATAGAATAAACTGTTGTTATTAGTAAATTTATTTACAACGGTTATTTTAGTTCACGCCGTTGTTAAAACTAATAACAACGTTCAAAAAACTAACACCGTTGTTATTAGGTTTAATAAAATTCCGCGGAAAAATAATTATCCATTCCACAACGGTTTTTCTTTATTTTCATGAGTATGCGTTGTTGATGGGGCGTTGTTATTGCCTGTATTTGTAGTAGTGCCTTATTTTTCTTCTTCTTTTTCGGGCTAGTTGTCCCATAATATTTCGTGACTCCGACATGTAATGGGACGCCCCTCAATCGACCTGGATGCTCGGGTCGGTCGATCGCTCTAGCAAGAACGTCATCACGACCACTCGGAGTGAATTTCCCTTCCGCAACCTCCTTCAGTACATTCTCCTATAATATATTAAATAAACTTAATTTTATTTTTGTTACTAAAATAAATAGATAGTCAGACATACATACGCGTAAGAATTAAACAATAAAGTTATTAAAAACTCGTCTTAATAAAATAATAATTACTATGTTGGCCAAGACTTCCCGATCATATTTGTTACAGGTTCGGGATCCTTTAGGCGTGTGCCCTTCTTTATAAGTTACGTGTCGATTCAAGTCGGTCACTCCCTTTGACACCTACACATTAACTCAAAAATAATATATGTATACATGTAAATCAAGTCCAAGTATGATTAAAAAAATCTACTATATAGATGCTACTTACGAGATTGTCTTCTATCAATCTGTAACCGCCTCGAGAACCATAATATACCCCCCGCTTCTTTGAAATGTTAGCACGATTTCTGGCGCTAACGGCCTTCAAATCATATAAAATCGCAAGTAGATGAGATAATTATAAAATTATAGAAAACTCATTAATTAAAAAAAGGGTTTATCTATTTGTTGCTTATTAGGATGCTTATGTGGCATTTTCAGATTCATTTTCCATCCATTTCACATTCATTTTCAGATTCATTTTTCCTTCATTTCACATTCAGTTTCCCTCCATTTCACATTTATTTTCCCTCCAAAATGTTCCCTTTATTTCATATATATATATTTTCAGTCCATATATCCTACCTCTCACCTCATTTACCCATCTTCTTTCTTCTGCTTTTTCCCCATCTCTATAACAACCCACATACTATCTTCACATGCCACATTTAGGTAACCCTCGTCACCTATGAAAAATACTTCATCACTGGCAGCTACAACACTGGTTTCACCTTGGCTTTCGTGATCACCGTTGCGAGACTTTCCTTTGGCAAGATCACGTTTCCTTAACCGACATTCATTTTGCTTGTGGCCCGACTTCTCGCAATAGTAGCAGGTAACTTCTTTTCTGACCTTCGATCTCCCCCTAGATTGGTCGCGATTTTGCGACCCTCTACCTTTACCTCTTCCACGAGAGGTTTCAGCGACATGGACTTCCATAGAGTTGGAAGTACTGAATTCTTTTCTTCTAGCTTCTTCATTGAGCAAGCTATCTTTCACAGTCGTCATTGTGAGATTTCCTTCTGGAACGGAGTTGTTTAAGGACACCACTAGCGTTTTCCAGCTATCAAGGAGGGAGCTGAGAAGTAAGAAAGCCTGAACCTCATCTGCGAGACTTATCTTCATGCTTGTTATTTGATTTAACAAGCCCTGGTAGTCATTGAGGTGCTCCACCATACTACGACCGTCTTTGTACTCCTGTCTCACTAGTCGTCTAACTAGAGAGGCTTTGTTTAGAGTCGTCTTGCGTTCGTACATGGACTCCATTCTATTCCAGAGTGTATTAGCCACCGTGTCGCTGGCTACATACTGAAAAACACTCTGATCGATAAATTGACGAATCAATCCGACAACCTTTCGATTTAATGTATTCCACGCATCTTCCGTTTTATCATCGGGTTTCGTCGAAGATTCGACGACATGGTGCATATCTTTACAATAATGAATATCCTCCATTCTTGGCTTCCAAATTGGATAATTGGTCGCCGTTAATTTTATCATGCCACCAATTGTGACGTTATCCTCCATTTTGAAAAATTACACAAAGTATACCGAGAGCTACCAGAGCTCTGATACCACTCTGTTGGGTAACATGCGTAATATTGAGTGGAAGCGTGGACCTATTACCCTCTTACGGGAGTGTAATTGTAAAATGGGCTAGACAATAATTAAATACGTCAACAAAATAGAGAATAATGACACACCGATTTTTCCATGGAAAACCTCTCTGGATAAGGGAAAAAACCACGGGACCCTTAGGCCGCTTAATATCTCCACTATAAGCAAAATAATGGGAATACAATGTCTTTCCTAGTAACCACTAGGAGCTTGCAAATATTATTCTGGCTACCCGGATAAACACTCGAACCCTCAGAAATAATATTCTAAATAAATGTGTGGGACTCAGTCGGAGATTTTACGCCTTTCCGACTGGATACCGTACTGACAGGATTATTTGAGCAGTACAACACCAACTCTCAAACTCTCTGTATTTCTCTCACACTCTCAGTAAGTAGCTCTTATTTCTCACTTACCGGCTTATGTGTTTGCTGGGATTGTTGTGGATGATTTTGCAATACTCCGCGCCTTGGTATTTATAGTACTTGCTGCACTGTACGTTTTGCAACTGAGCACACAACTGAGCACTACAAAATTGAAAACTTGGTACACTATACTATCCTACTACTGACACCAAACTTTCAAATTCAGAGAAACCCTGGAATTAAAAAAAAGGTCAATCCTGAGCCAACTCCTTTTAATTTCCTTTTTTCAAAAGAAAAAACAATCCCATTTTTCTTAATCTCATTTAATGCATGTGGGCCCCACTTGGGGGGACCCATTTATTCCTAACACTTCCTTCCTTTCTTTTATTACTTCAGAAATAACACACCATTCCCCTGTTTTCTTTCTTTCCTAGAATCACAGGGCAAATTTAACATTTTACTTGTCAATCATTTACTTCGTGATACTGATACCGGTGAACGGTGTCGGAGTAAACTGGGGTACCAATGCAAACCACCTCTTACCACCGGAGATCGTGATGGATATGGTAATTAGTTCAGGATTTCAAAAGCTCAAGTTTTACGATGTGAATCTCGATATTCTCAAAGCCATTGGTAATAGAGACTCCAATATTGAAATTAGTGTAGGCATCCCAAACATTATGGTTCCTTTATTTGCTACTAGTGCTGAAGTTTCACAAAGGTGGGTTAAAGAAAATGTTAGCCATCCGATGAGTTTCCGTAATGTCAACATTACTGGCATTGTAGTTGGCAATGAACCGAACCTGAACGAGAATAACAATGGGCAAGTATGGTTATTAGCGCTACAAAACCTTCAAGATGTACTTGCAGATGCCAGCCTTGGGAACTATGTAAAAGTAACGGTCCCGTTTAACACTGATGTTATTTCAAGCCCCAATGGCGTACCGTCTCAGACCGATTTCCGGTGGGACATCGTTGATCATATAATCAGCATTCTATGTGTCTTGGCTCAACACAATTCCCATGTTATGATTAACATAAATCCATTTATCAGCCTTAATTCTGACCCCAACTTTCAGCCGAGTATGCGTTTTTTGATGGTGGGGTTTCACCTATATTTGACGGTGGAATGCAGTACTTCAACATTTTCGAAGCAACCTTCGATGGCTTCATGTATGCCTTGGAAAAGAACGAGTTTGGTAATGTGTCGATTGTAGTCGGGGAGGTTGGTTGGCCAACGGATAGACACATTCAAGCCACTGTCACAAATGCTCAAAGATTCAACCAAGGCTTGGTGTCAGCTATTTCCAAGGGAACCCCAAGAAATCCCGAAATAATCGACACCTACCTTCTTAGTCTTGTCGACGAAGATAGGAAAAGTGTATTGCCAGGCAACTTTGAGAGGCATTGGGGACTCTACTATTTCAATGGAGTCCCCAAGTATAACTTGGACTTGGGCAAAGGAACATTAGTCCAAGCAAAGGGAGTCATATATGAAGACAAGAGATGGTGCGTCTTGAGGCCAGAGATATATCTAGATGACCCAAGGATTACACCGAGTGTCAATTACGCGTGTGCACATGCCGATTGCACCTTGAGTTCCTGTCAAAACCTTGAGGTTAGAAACAGAATTTCCTATGCTCTCAACAGCTACTACCAGAGCCGAGATCAAGACGTAGTCGTTGCTTGCGATTTCAAAGGAATCGGAATCGTCACTGCCGCTGATCCTTCTACAAGAGCTTGCAAGTTAAACATTATGTTTCTTGACTCAGAATCGAGGACAGTGTCAGTTAACTGGAGGGTGAATCTTGATATTTATATATGTATATGGTCTACTATCTTAGGAATTAGCTATGTCTAAGAGTTTTAGTTATAGGTCAGGACTACTAGCGGCTTAGATATGAGTACTTTTAGTAGACCTAACTAATATTAGCTTAGGATTGAGGAAATGTTTAGTGATTCAGTAATTAATTATGTAAAATACTAGTCTTAAAACCCGTACAAACTGCACGAGTTTGTTGTTTTGGATTTTTTATTAATAATAAACTAAAAATAACAATTATATTTTAATACTATGTTTAAGAGTTTTTATTTGTATAATAATTTCATTTTGTAATTAACGACTTGTACATGATGACATATGAAGAATATGTAATATTAACATTACAATTTATAGTCGAAATATTTCAAAACATATATCTTAAAACTTAACGATTTGACATTCAAAATATATTAACATATTCGATCAACGGAATACGATTGTTACATGTAAAATCTTTCGTTCTTATATTAGGTACATGTTGTAGTCTCCTACGAAATACTTGTAATTTAAAAATATAATATATATTACAAACGTTGCAGTATATGTGCAATATATCGTGAAAAAGTTTAATATATACTACAAACGTTGCATTATATGTGCTAATCTAATCTAAATATTTATGACCCCCGTCCCGTGAAATAATAAATAGATATATGATTAGATAAGTTAAATCGATGTGCTAATATGGCTAGTGTAATCAACAGTGTATATACAATTATTTTACAGTTAAGAAGATGTAAATTTACATTGGTATTCGAAGACGTATATCTTACAAATTATTTATCTTTTCACTCTTTAACATTGTATATTTGGTATTTTTATTAGTACTAAAGTCATATCTGAATAATTTTTGAAGAAAATAATTTATGTTCTCTATGAATTTTATCATTTTGTTTTAAATTAACGTATTTCTTTCGATATTTTTTCTAGTTTTAAATATTTAGTCTTTTTAACTAAAATATCTTTATACATTATTTCGTCTATAGTTCAAGAATTTGGGTTTTAATATTTTGTCGCTGCTTTTTAATTAATTTTCTTACATAAATGCGAAAATTGAGTATTAAATTATTTCCCTTAAAATTTGACGGTCTCGTAAATAACATCATTTAAATGGTCATACTTCCAAGTTTTACCTTACTTTTTTTTTTCACTGAGTACGGTTAAATAATTTAGTTTATATGTTATCGATTTAAATATAAAGTCATTTACAATTTTCGTACTTAATTAACTTGGCCTGATTTAAATAGATATTTAAAGACAGATCAAGTCATTGTTAAACGGATACAATGTTGCAATTCCAAATAATTAAACTTCATAATAAAGTGGTCCCATAAAAAGTCCTACTTTTAAGGGTTGTTTGCCAAGTAAGCAGTGTGGTTGTTATTTTAATAAGTAAGGATTTTGTCTAGTCACATATGTCTTTAGTTCTACTAATTTAATGGACTATGTCTAAGCTTAAATATATCGGTGGAGTGAGATATGTCCCCGC
This sequence comes from Heliosperma pusillum, assembly GCA_022085475.1. Lineage (NCBI taxonomy): Eukaryota > Viridiplantae > Streptophyta > Magnoliopsida > Caryophyllales > Caryophyllaceae > Heliosperma > Heliosperma pusillum. The sequence continues at coordinate 5,399 of JAIUZE010045624.1, read as the reverse complement.
TCTCCCGATCTTGTAGTCAAATGCAAATACGAGTTCTTTGAGTACGGCCTAGTTAAGGTGTTCCCAAAAGAGTTTGCTATGTTTTATGCCTTATTATGGGTTTACTGAGGAGAACCTAACTAAGGCTTCTAATTAATCTTGGTGACGAATTATGTGCTAAAAATGTCAACTTTTGTACTAAACGTGATTGTGTACTTGGTTTGTTTTTAAAATTGGTCTTCTGCTAGAAATGAATTCGCATTGTTGTTTGTTCTGACTAGTTGACGTGCAATGACGTTGGTGCTGAAGGTCAGTAGTTTAGAGAAGAGTTGTTGACGTGTAAGGGGTTGGATTGGAAGAATATAGATTCAATTATCGAGGCTAAGAAGGTTAGTATTGCCGTGTTGGTGCTGGTGACAGTAGGTGTACCAGTTCGTAGGGGAGTCGCTGGTGGTTTGTATTTCATTTCAGGCACCAATCAGTCACATCCAACTCTTGCAACAGACAATGAATTCTACCTCGGATTGTGCTTGCAGGAACTTAATATTTACTGATACAAACCGTCAGTGCGTTACTTCCAAATCTCTTCCTTGGCTTATTGCTCTCACTCAGTAACATTAATTCTTCAGTTGAACCTTTTGAAATCAAGCTTGCAATTTTACTGTTGTTTGTTAGATTAATGTTATGATCATTAATTCTTCGGATTGTGCTTGGAGGAATTGTTTTTTATGCAGAGGTGTCGAAGCAGATACTTGAGGATGATTTAGATATGTTTACGACTCCGAAAGGTCGCTTGTTTATGGTCAGGTAAATAGTCCATGTCGAAAGTAAATCGGGGCAAGTAAACGTTTAGTGTGTCCAGCGACTCAGGGAATAATCACTCTTGCTAACAAGAATGAAAAGACGACTATTTTAGTGTGTCCATGTTAGTGATAACTATTTTATGTGAGAGTAACGTAAAATTGCCTTACATACGAGTTACGACAAACTAATTAATTTTAAGAAAAGACGACTTTACGTCATAATATACTAAAATCGATCATTTTATGCAAGAGTAGCGTAAAAGGCTCTAAAACAACTGAATGAGAAAAAGAAGGGAACTGGGAAAATGAAATACTTCGTGATATCGATCATTTTATGAAGCTGAGTTATTCAACCAAAATACTAGTGATGAACTCAGTAGTCTCAGCTAATCTCAAATTCAAACAGGGCTTTACCTCAAATTGCTTAAAGAGATAGTGCACTTCTTAATTAGACCTGGTAAAATGAAATGGAAATCAATAATAACCGATTGATAATCGATAGAACACTTGATCTTGGTTACCTGAATACTACCCGGAACCCGACTCAATCCAAATCGAACCCGAATTAAATCGAAATCAATAATAACCGATTGATGCCAAACCCGAATATATCTGAACTGCTAAGAACCATACTAATTGACCAGAGTCAAAAGTATTTATTTTCTCCTAAATAAACTCATATTTTAGGTGTTTTTTAATTACTTTTTATTTATTAATTTATTACATAAAAATTGGAATGTATAAGATACATTTAAACTAATTTTTTACCATTAATTTAAAAACCCGGCACTGAAATTAACTCAACCGAACCATACTTGACTCGAAGTATCACAAACCGATGAAAGTGGCTAACTGAAACCGAAAATAAGATCAACCGAATTTAGATTGAACCGATTCAACCCGATCCGAAACCGAATCGAATGACTTATTTACCAGGTCTATTCTTAATTGACTCCAAAATGAAACACCCACAAAATACAACCGTAAGTCTTGCTTAAGATTGATATTATCCGTCTAAAGTTTAAGATGAGTCAAATATTACAAGTGGTTGTAATAAAGACAAAATTTAAGTATTTTTTAGACAATATGTGAAATAATTTGATTTATATTATTTAAAACACATGGTGACCACCTAAAAGGAGGATTTGTGGAAGAACAAAGCATACTCCTTCGTATGAGTTAGGCCATGTTCTTTTGGGCTGAATATGAGCTGAACTGAATTGAACTGAACTTATAGGAGCTGAACTGAATTGAACTGAACTTATAGGAGTTGAACTGAACTTATAGGAGCTGAATTGAACTGAACTGAACTGAACTGAACTTATAGGAGCTGAACTGAACTGAACTTATAGGAGCTGAACTGAAATGAACTAAACTTAGGATCTGAACTTTTCTAAACTTAATTTTACTTGAATAGAATTTATAGAATCTAAAATTTACTAAACTGAACTTTATTACCTAAGGTAAGATAATAACATAATTCCAATTTATATACATTGGTTTGTTCAAATAGATTACTACGTTGACATCATCTTTATCTGTATCTTTAGGAAAGGACTGTCATAAAAAAGTATACTCTAAAACGTAAGGTAAGATAATAGCATAATTCCGATTTATGTACATTGGTTTGTTCAAATAGATTACTACGTTTACATTACGATAAAAAAATAAATCACATCTTACATCGTTTTCTAACCATCTATTTCCATATCATCATCTTCCTCATCACTTTCTTCTTTATCTTCACTATCACTCGTAACAACTAGACCTGACAAACGGGTCAACTGGGTCGGGTTTGGGTCGGGCCAGTTCGGGTCGGGTCAGCTCGGGTCTTTCATTGATTTCGGGTTAATTCGGGTCGGGTCGGGTTATTTCGGGTTTCGGGTTTGTTTCGGGTTAGTTGTCGGGTCCGATTCGGGTCAACCGGGTCGGGTTATTTCGGGTCGAGTCATTTTCGGGTCAAAGAATAAGAGACAAAAGGTCATTTTAAGTCTTTTCGGTTAAATTAAAGTTATGTTTTGTCGGGTCATTTTCGGGTTGAGTGGTTTTGGATCGGGTTATTTTCGGGTCGGGTCACTTACGGGTCAAGAAAGATCGGGTCATGTTCGGGTCGGGTCGGGTTTAATCGGGTTTCGGGTCACATTCGGGTGTTGTAGTTCGGGTCAATTTCGGGTCATTCGGGTCGGGTCATTCGGGTCGGGTCAATCGGGCCGGGTTGCTTTTGCCAGGTCTAGTAACAACAAATCTATTGCCTCGCTAAATGTTTTTTACTATCTTGTTTCGTACCTTGAACATGGTTTTTTCCGCTTATCATCAAACATGCCCAAATCTACTGTTCCTTAAATATTCACGTCATGTTGTATAATAGGTATTCCAAGAGTATGCATCTTTATAAAATTATGGAGTGTGAATGTATAAAACAATAATAGACATTTGATACTTTTGTGACTTTCGGGGCGTATTTTTTAACACTCACCTTTTTTTCAATTGACCAAATGTCATTCCACTAATTAATGTCAAATGTTTTTATATAGGTTTTCATAAATAATATATTCCGTATAACTTTTCTGAACTTAATTTGTAAGAATTGAATTTTTCTGATTTGAACTTATAAGAGCTGAACTGAACTTATAGGAGCTGAACTGAACTGAACTTATAGGAGCTGAACTGAACTTATATGAGCTGAACTGAACTGAACTGAACTTATAGGAGCTGAACTGAACTTATAAGGGCTGAGTTTAAGTCCAAAAGAACAGGGCCTTAGTCATACTTGAATTAGTATGACACGTATTGATGACATGTCATTTGGTGATGACGTATTGATGGCATATTTATGACATATTTATGACGTGTCATATGTTAACTTAAGCAATACAAAACACCATTCTCTCAAATACACTTTACTATTTCTAGTACTCTGTATTAGGGGTGGCAATCGGGTCAGTCGGGTCGGGTTCGGGTCGGGTCATGTCGGGTTCGGGTCGTATCGGGTTCGGGTCGTATCGGGTCAGACAACCCTTCCGGGTCGGGTCGGGTCGGGTTCGGGTCGGGTTCGGGTCGGGTCGGGTTTGGGTCGGGTCGTAATCGGGTCCGGTTATTTTTTCGCAATATTTCAATATTTTTCCATTAAATCTAGTTTTAAATTATTATTTGGTTTAATTAATTCATTATTAAGTCAAACATATCAAATTAAACAATAAATCACTTTCATTTTTATCATTATCAAGGTTAATAATTGTCAGAGCGTCAATTTAATCGGGTCAATATCGGGTCGGGTCAATGTCGGGTCGGGTTCGGGTCGGGTTCGGGTCGGGTTCGGGTCACTGATTTTCGGGTCGTCAACGGGTTACGGGTCGTCATCGGGTCGGGTCGGGTCGGTTTTGCTCGGGTTTCGGGTCGGGTCACTCGGGTCGGGTCAGACTTGCCAGCTCTACTCTGTATTAATCTTACTTTGCCTAGTTGAATAATCTACTTATGTATGAAGATTACAAGAATTCCCATACTCTCTCCATTCCATTATCATTGTCCCTTTTTTTTCTAAATTTATTCCATAATTATTGACCTTTTTTAAAATTATTGTACAAAAATGTGTAAACTTTCAATACTATCCCTAAATTAGTTAGAATTTGGAGAAAATGTACATCTATAGGAATTCCCATACTGTCCCTAAATTACTTTTTACTTTTCAATACAAAAATGTGTAAACATTCAATAGTGTCCCTAAAAATGCCCATACTCTATTTCTATTGAAGATCTTAGATCTGGGAACTTGGAACTTGGAACTTGGAACTTGGTAAAAAATTACTCAAACCTATTAAATCGTTCGTTGACGAGTCAAAATGATCTACTCTTTTTAGCCTTGAGAAAGGGGTTAATTTATATGTGATTTGTGACGGAATACGAATGAAAAATAAGTAAAAGTAATGACCAAAATAACAATAAATGAAGAGTAAAGAAAAAAGGACACACGAAAATAGTGACGCGGAAACCCAAATCGGGAAAAACCGCGGGGGGAGTCGGAATCCCGCCAAATATTGCACTAAGTTTCGTTAATGGAGATGTGAGTAAGAACTAGAAAAATAAATACAATAGGCAGTGGAGTTTTTCTTTTGACAATGATGGGGTTTGTATTTAGTGGAGATGATGTAGAAAAGTGGATGCCCTCTCTTGCCTTAGGTCTTATGTATTTATAAGCATTAATTATTAACCCTAATTGCAGCTGCCGTTTTCTCCCCATTATTTTCTCCTGGAGATCCTCAACTCCCCTACTTTCAAGGATTTTGTTATCTGACTGATTCCTGTTCTTCCTGATAGGAGGCTGACAGGATCCTGACAGGAGGCTGACAGGATCCTGACAGAAGGCTGAGTTCGTGCTACTTCGTTGTGTCTGCCAAGTCAACCTCCTTGCTGTCAAGGGATCAGTTATTGACTGGTTCATGTTCCTCCTGTCAGGAGGAACGTTCCGCCTGGCAGGAGGCTGAATTTGCGTCACTCTGTTCCGCCTGTTAAGTCTCCTATTCTTCCTCAACTGCTCCTAAATTCTAGGAAGCTGTTGTTGACTTGTTCCAGCTGCTGTTATAGTCCCTTCCTTTGACCCGTTCCTCCTCAGCGTTCTCC